>RXPK01000820.1:0-67466 GCA_004143645.1 Protaetia brevitarsis
TGCAACTAAAACCGAACACCTGCGTTTTCCCGGTAAAATGTAGAATCAACTTGGCACAGCAGTCGACTTATTCAAGTTTACTTGTTTATTTCTCTCTTATAAAACGATGCGAATTTCTTTGAGGAACTAAAGTTGTTTGAAAGGGTACTAATTATTAAAGATATTCAAAATGGTAAATGCAAATTTACTCGGGGAAATTTCACGTGGAAAATGCAATATTCCCAACGCGTAAATATTTACTTAATACGGAACTGCAGTCGAGAAAAACTTCAAACGACGATCTCAAAACCTAATTAAACGGATATTTACAGAACAATTTTTCCGTAGACCAAGTTCGGGTGGAACTTCTTACAATTGTACTCGCTATAGTTTCTTTTTCTTTTCTCTCTTTGAACAGCGCCGATTGCTGATATCGTTAGCAGTTAAGTAGGTAAAGTCAATTAAAAGCATCGAGAGAAATGAAAACGGCACAGCAATTGTATAGTAAGGCAGAAGAATGAGCAAAGGAAATGAGAAAATGAATCTTTAATAGCTCTAATTAGTGTTTCTGCCCTGAATGAACCTTCTTTCTTGTTTATCTGTCGAATTAGGCATTGTGCCTCGAGATACATTCTTGTATATTATTGTAATTATAACACCGTTGTGAAATTATTTACAAACGTTGCACAAAAACAAAGGCCATAAATTGTATCCTGAGGCACTCTCAGAGATTTTGACAAATGGATACACTCAACTGTAGTATATGTACAGTCCACAACCAAGTTATAGTCGGATGCTATTAAAAATCGAAAAAATTAAGAAGCAGAAAAGGTATAATATAAGCTTTCCAGGTAACTGTTCATTAAAATATATATTTCTATTATTTACTTATATTTGAATTTGGCACCAGTATCTGTTCGATTGAACTAGAAATGTAAAATACCTTAACCAAATATCACTTCCGTTGACCGAATTGAATGTCAACTTTCTTATTTTAAAGGAATATATAATTTTTTTATTCATTTGAATTCTACAACATAATACGTCAGTTTCATTACCTATTTCTATACCTACATGTTGCCGTTTTTGAGTTATTTAAGTTTTTTTTTTCCCCTTTTTTTTTAGTCATAATCCATTGCTTTCATTGAGAAATTAAATCTCGGAATACTGCAAGTAGAATCTCCAAGATTTGCTGAGGTATGAAGTAGATATAACTCTAAGAAACGGCAAGCACACTTTACATTCTAACATACAGGATTTCAAAACTAAGGAACAAAGTGACATATTTTCAAATGCAGAAAAACTCCATTTTTTAATAGAACACCTTTATTTTAATTCGGATTAGGAAGTAAAATATCATCCCTATCGCTTTATGAGCATTCCCTATACCTATCTTTAATAGATTTTGAGATATGAGCGAACTTTGTTAAGAACAGACTAAGTATTTCTTTTTTTTTAAATAGAACAGCCCTGTATTTTAATTCGAATTAGAAGAAAAGCATTCCCTATCGCTTCATATTATGAGCATTCCCTATAGTTCTTTAATAGATTGAGATGTGAGCGCCTTTTTGTTAACAGACTAAGTATTCTTTTTTTAAATAAGAACACCCGTTTATTTTAATTCGGAATTAAGAAGTAATATCACCCCTATCCTTTATATCAGCATTCCTATACCTACTTTAATAATTTGAGCTATGAACGACTTTTGTTAAACAGACTAGTACCCTATGTTGCTGTTTGTAGCGGCTTGAATGGATTAATGTCCAAATCATGACTACGCAAATGTTTATGTACACATTGTAATTACACTTTCGTACACGCAATATTAATAGAATTGATATTCGAACAGAATTCTTGTATGGTTTTCAAAATAATACATGAATTTGACGTGTCATTCAGCCACTACCAACATTTTAATGATAGGGCTGCTTAGTCTTTTAACAAAAAGTCGCTCTATCTCAAATCTATTAAAGTAGGTATAGGATCTCATATAAGTGATAGGGATAATATTTACTTCCAATTACAGGTGTTTATTTAAAAAAAATGAGTTTTCTGCATTGAAATTTGTCCTTTGTTCTTCAGTTTGACACCCTGTATGTAGAATGTAAAGTGTGCTTACCGTTTCTTAGAATTAGTCACATTCATACCTAGCAAATTTGAGTTCTACTGCAGTATTAACCAAGATATTAACTCTCATGAACAATATTTATGACTAAAAAAAAGAAACACTTAAATAACTCAAAACACAACATGTAGCTATAGAATAGCTAATAAAAATGACGTATTATAAGTAGAACCAAAAATTGAAAAAAATTATTATCAATTTATTAAATAAAAGTGAATCCATTCCGGTCACCGAAGTGATATTTTTTAACGTATTTTGCATTTATGTTCCAATCGAACAGATCTGGTGCCAAAATCCAATATAAGACATAATAGAATCATAACTTTTAATGAACCAATTACGTGGAATAGCCCGTATATTTCATTAAGAGCAATTATCTACAAAAGTACTATCGATGTAGAAAGACCCATATTACAATTTCTAAGAATGAAATTGAAATGTCAGAACATGTCAAACGTCAAATTAATCGTTAAAATAAAATAATAAGTAGTATAATTGGTTGCCTACTAGCTAAGCATTGTGAATTTTTATTTCGTAGTTACACACAATGTACGAGTTAAAATATGGAATATAACTATTTTTGCATTGCAATGCAATTAACATTGGGAAAACTGGAAAGCAAATAAAAGCAATCAACAGTTGTGCTACAGCCGGTGACAGAATATACAGTGTGAGTCTGTAATCTGGAATAAATTCAGTAAAGCGAAGACAGTATTTTTTTCCGGAAATATGCCGACACCTCGATTGTTTTAAATGCCCATTTTCTCTGAACAATTTTATGCAGGCGTGTCACAAATTTGAGAATGAGTCATCGACAATTTTTTAAATGTAGCCTAATTGTTTTTATAACTATTCTTAAGGGTATATCAAATTACACATGTGTACCAAATTCTAAGTTTTATTCCTTGTATTAAAAAGATATTAACATAACTAATTCGAAAACAAATATAGAGAGAAAAAGGTTTATTTAGATAAACAAATCAGTTTCTGCGGCGTTTCCTTTAGAATCAATGAAAAAAAAGATACTAACACAAAAAACTCTTGATAGACGGCTTCATTTAGAATTATTGTTGTAACTGTTTGATTATGTAGAGATAATTCTTTTTTAGAAAAGGGTGGGATGTGAAAAATGTGTGTGGATTTTATATTTAATATTATGTACGTGTTAGTGCTTATATTAGTACCGATTTTGCTCGCAGTATAGTTTAGCATAACATATGTCAGTCAGTCTCTCAGTTTTGGGTGTGATTTCACAGATTTTGACCAACTATTTTGACATAATTACTATTGTTGTTTAATATTCTTAAATATTGATAGCTATAAAGTTTTCTTTCTATAAAAAATACAAAACGGTTTTAAGGATATTTATAAAATCTTATTTTTTATGATCCCTACATTTATTGTTTTTTAGGAATATATCCTAGCTACTGCCTGTGATTCTGAGTCGTTGATCTATTTTCTTGAAATATGCCAACACTGGATCTCTTTACAAACTGTCTTTATGTAGCACAGGTTTATAACAAATTAAATATTATTGATTTAAAATACATAACAACCTGTAGGAAGCATATTGTCTTCAATCTCATTAGTGCTAAAATTATGTTGAATTTGATACATTAAACTTTTAGTGCTACTGCCTGAAGCTGTGTTACAGAGCAAAGGTTACTATATTTCAATAAAATGAACGACATGGATTACACAGGGCGATATTAAGATATATTCTTAAAAATACAATCCCGAGGGTAATAAATAAATAATTTCTTGCGAAATTAATTGTTTTAAAAATTTGTAAATAATTAATGTGTTCGGTAATTTTAATACAAGAAAAATTTTGTAGTAATACAAATTTAAGAATATAAAACAACAATAATAATACATCAATAATAGTTAATTATTCAATGTAATCACATTGTTCAAAAACTCAGGATGTGATTTGACATATTGCTTTGCTAAAGCTTACTTGCGGCATAAATCAAACTAGTAATTTAATCCTAGTAATAGATAATATAATTTTAAATCCCATCGGTTTCTTCTTAAAAAAGATTTATCTCTACATACATCAAACAGTTAATACCTATAAATTTGTAAATGAAGCGTCTATCAAACTTGTTTGATGTTATGTAGAGATAATTCTCTTTTAGAGAAAACATTTGACCATGGACTTTAAAATTATTTTGCATTTCTAACTATGCCGTTACTCAAGAGCCTTTTAGGTTATGTATTTTTTTTGCATAATATTTCCGTATTCGGTATTTCTAAGAAAAACCGCCCACTGAAATTCCAATTGT
Organism: Protaetia brevitarsis; assembly: GCA_004143645.1. Lineage (NCBI taxonomy): Eukaryota > Metazoa > Arthropoda > Insecta > Coleoptera > Scarabaeidae > Protaetia > Protaetia brevitarsis. Next base: position 4,393 of record RXPK01000820.1, read on the forward strand.
TATTTATGTAAACACTTTTCTCTATATATAATTATATTGTTAATTTTTAGTCTTTTACTTTGATGGCAATAATACCAAAAAAAGTGATTTATGCTTGATAGTGCATATATCCTCTGAAGCTGCATTACATCCAAGAAATTTTAAAAGTTCACGATGCGGTGTCCGTATTTTCCTGTGAGAGTGTTACATATTTAACCATAGTCAAAACAAGCACGTAACCGGAAGGAGCAAAAAAAAAACCAAAGCACGTTTCCATGTTTACCCGGGCTCCTTTATATTGTTATAGGTGTGGATCTTCGGCGACCTCTGGTGTAAGATGTGGCTGGCCTTGGACGTGTGGATGTGCACGGCATCAATCCTGAATCTATGCGCCATCTCTCTGGACCGTTACGTAGCTGTTACTCGGCCAATCTCCTATCCTAGCATCATGTCTCCCTCAAGGGCGAAAATGTTGATCGCCGGCCTCTGGGTTCTCAGTTTCGTTATATGTTTCCCGCCCCTGGTCGGCTGGAGGGATACCAACAAGGTAAGCGGGCAGCACTCGGGATTATTATTCTTGGCGCGCGCGCGGCTTCCCTAGATATCTCCCCTGTGCTCGGAATATCTCTTCTGGGCTCGCAAACAATTAAAGCTAGTCGGACCGGCGACCGGGCGAGAACAAGCTGAATTTATGTTTAATACTGCGGATGGATATTTTGTCATAACTGTCTGCCGGGATAAACGCAATTTATCCGGGTAACGCTATATTAGTTTCATGATTTTGCGCTGGGTAAATTCCGGCATGAAATAATTTCCGAGACAAAGTCGAGAATGGGTTCTTCCTGAATATTAGAATAATTGTAATGGAGGATTTACTTCAATTAATATTGCAAGATATATTTATGGGAATTATACTAAAAGAAGTTAGAAAATGCGACAATATTTTACCTTGGCATGTACGAATTATGTGAAATCGATAGTAACGAATGTGGTACGAGTTCTTGGACGTATCTCTTAAGAAAGGGTGATAATTAATTCAGACTTCAGGATTTTGATTTTAGAATTTCCCAGAAAACGTGGAATTCTCGGAATTTAAACATAAATATTTTGACGGATTACATAAAAAAATGTTTAAAAAAACAAAGAAAGTTATAATCGACGAAGAATTTTAATAAGACTTTATCAAGTCCTAATAGTCTGTCGAAATGTGTCCCTTATTTCAAAACCATCCTGTACATATTTTTTCGGTTACGGTTAGAATTACGAAAAAGTTTAATAAACTTTTTCGTAATTCTAAGTCTTTTTTGTCTGTTTTATCATGCTGGAACACCCTGTCAAAATTTATCCGCTATTTCAGAATCACCCTGTATATATTTTTTTCGATAACGGTGAGAGTTACAAAGAAGTTTATTAAGAATTTTTTGTTTTTTATCATGCCCTAGCAGCCTGTCAAAATTTGTCCCCTATTTCAGAATCACCCTGTATATATTTTTTCGACATTGACGAGAGTTACAAAGAAGTTTATTAAGAATTTTGTGTTTGGTTTATCAGCCCTAACAGCCTGTCAAAAGTTTGTCCTCTATTTCAGAATCACCCTGTATATATTTTTTTTCGATAACGGTGAGAGTTACAAAGAAGTTTATTAAGAATTTTTTGTTTGTTTTATCATGCCCTAGCAGCCTGTCAAAATTTGTCCCCTATTTCAGAATCACCTTGTATATATTTTTTCGACATTGACGAGAGTTACAAAGAAGTTTATTAAGAATTTTGTGTTTGGTTTATCAAGCCCTAACAGCCTGTCAAAAGTTGTCCTCTATTTAGAATCACCCTGTTATATTTTTTTCGATAACGGTGAGATTACAAAGAAGTTTATTAAGAATTTTTTGTTTGGTTTATCATGCCCTAGCAGCCTGTCAAAATTTGTTCCCTATTCAGAATCACCCTGTATATATTTTTTCGACATTGACGAGAGTTACAAAGAAGTTTATTAAGATTTTTGTTTGGTTTATCAAGCCCTAACAGCCTGTCAAAAGTTGTCCTCTATTTCAGAATCACCCTGTATATATTTTTTTTCGATAACGGTGAGAGTTACAAAGAAGTTTATTAAGAATTTTTTGTTTAGTTTATCATGCCCGAGCAGCCTGTCAAAATTTGTCCGCTATTTCAGAATCACCCTGTATATATTTTTTCGATATTGATGAGAGTAACGAACAAGTTTATTAAGAATTTTGTGTTTGGTTTATCAAGCCCTAACAGCCTGTCAAAAGTTGTCCCCTATTTCAGAATTAGCCTGTATATATTTTTTCGACATTGATGAGAGTTACAAAGAAGTTTATTAAGAATTTTTTGTTTGGTTTATCATGCCCTAGCAGCGTGTCAAAATTTGTCCCCTATTTCAGAATCACCCTGTATATATTTTTTTCGATGTTGGTGTGAGTTATGAACAAGTTTATTAAGAATTTTCTGTTGATTTATCAAGCCCTAATAGGCTGTCAAAATTTGCTCCCTATTTCAGACTCACCCTGTATATATTTTTTCGAACATTGAGAGAGTTACAAAGAAGTGTTAGATTTTTTTGTTAATCATGCCTAGCAGCTGTCAAAATTCGTCCCTATTCCAGATACCTGTATAATTTTTTTTCGATGTTGGTGTGAGTTATGAACAAGTTTATTAAGAATTTTTTGTTTGATTTATCAAGCCCTAACGCTGTCAAAGTTGCCCCTATTTCAGATCACCTGATATTTTTTCGATTAGGTGAGAGTTACAAACAAGTTTATTAAGAATTTTTTGTTTATTACAAGCCCTAAGCTTGTCAATTTCCCCCTATTTCAGATTACCCTGTAATATGTTTTCGACATGATGAGAGTACAAAGAAGTATTAAGAATTTTGTTTGTTTATCAAGCCCAACAGCTATCAAATTTGTCCCCTATTTCAAACCACCCGTATATATTTTTTCGATATTGGTGTGAGTATGAAAAAAAGTTTATAAGAATTTTGTTTGTTATCAAGCCTAACGCCTGTCAAAAGTTATCTCTATTCAGAATCATCTGTTATTTTTTTTCGATAAACGGTGAGAGTACAAGAAGTTTATTAAGAATTTTTTGTTTTGTTTATCATGCCCTAGCAGCCTGTCAAAATGTGTCCCCTAGTTCAGAATCACTCTATATATATTTTTTTTCGATAACGGTGGGAGTTACAAAGAAGTTTATTAAGAATTTTTTGTTTTGTTTATCATGCCCTAGCAGCTTGTCAAAATGTGGTCCCCTATTTCAGAATCACCCTGTAATTTGCTATTTTTTTCGAATATGGTGTGAGTTTTAGATACAAGTTGTATTTAAGATTTTTTGTTGGTTTATGCAATCCTAACAACTTGTCAAAGTTTTTCCTCTATTTTAGTATCACCCTGTATATATTTTTTTAGATATTGATGATAGTAACGAAAAAAATTATTAAAACTTTTGCATTTGTTTAATCATGCTGTTACACGCTGTCAAAATTTGATCTCCTATTTCAAAACCAGCCTGTATATGTGATTTATACTCTTATATAACAGCACAGCATGAAACTTCTGATTCGGTAAAACACTCTAACAAGAAAGTTTGCTTAAAATTAATAAATTTCAGTGATACTGCGAAACTAATTTCATCTATATAAACTTTAATATTGATGCAAGAATTCCAGTAAATTGCAAGAAATATTCCCGAGAATATAATCAGCCTCCCCTGTTGAATATAGATGGATGTACTTATTAAGTGAATATTTTAGCCCAACCCTTGACGAGAGCTTTACGGGACTCTGGTGTGACGTTGAGATGGCCCCCGGCTTATGGATTTTCGTTATTATATAGTATGTACAAAGTTGGGAAATGGGCTTCACGGTCCTGTTCATAAATAAAGGGGAGTCGCCTTTATAAACTTCTCTTAACTATGCGTGGGGGATATTCGGCGGCAAGTTCATTTGCCTTAATACAGAGAGATTTCTATAGTTTATTACGGGAATTGAATTAGACATTTTCTATCGTAATTAAACTTTGGTTGTAAATACAGTTGTTGATATGATTTATTATTGTTGATGAAACATCAATGAGAGGTTGAAGTGGATATTTCAGCCTTAGAATGTCGCGATGGTTTAATGTTTCGAAAACAGATACAGTTTTTTTCGTTTACTGCAAGGCATACAATAACGTTCTATTGTCTGCAATGCAAATTTACACCTCTTTAGCATGAACATAAAAGAGAAGATGGCGCTGGAAGTAGAGTATGTTAGTTTTTGCCTCGCCAGAAATCCTCGAACGTGGTGTATCCGAAAGAGTATTAAAATGTGCGTAAATTGTTTACCATGTGTTCAAAATGGATTGTGCGTTAAGAAAAAAAGCTGTTTTCCCGGAAAAAATTGTTATCTATATTATTACAGTTTTAATGAGCGCGTTAGCTACATACAAATTTATACATTAAATGATTTTTCTTGCATTTAGCGACTGATTTGGCGTGCGTGTTTGTAGTCGTTTCGATTATTTATCTTATAATTTTTTCAAATCGTTTATATTTATCATCTAAGTTCAGCCAACACCTAGTATTCTGAATACTGTAAGAAAATAAGGGAATTTATATGTGGTAATGTCAACAAACTAGGTGAAAGAAATCTAATTAGACATAAGTGAGAATAGTTTTATTACAGTTTTGATAATTTGTATAGCTTATCATAACACTTAGTGCAACGAGTGTCAGAAGAAGTTACATTTTTATCCTATACGGAAGTGTTTCTACGGTATCAGGATTAGTTTACATTAGATCACGATAGGCGATTGGAATATTGTCTTGGTTTAATAAACAATTTAAAGGGAGGATGAGTTGCTAACAAATCATTTTTTCTCGGATGAAGCCTGGGTTTTATCTAACAAGGCTTATCATTTACAAAACTATTGTATTGGTCTACAGAAAATCCACACGGAACTTCGAGAAATGCAATTGCCATCCCGTAAAAGTTGGAGTTTGGTTAGCTATGTTTCAGGCAACGAATAATTAGGGCCCAAGTTTTCTTCGAGGAAACTGTAAGCAGCCCAACGTTACCAACAGATGTTGGAATTGTTTATTGCAGAGTTTACAAGAAAATGAGCTTGAAGGCAGGTTATTTTCAGACAGATAATGCTCCAGCACATACGTGCTCGACAAAACCTGCCAATATCTTCAACAGTTTTTGCTGACAGGTTCGTTAAGCACAAAGATGGCACCAAGATCGTCTGATCTAACCCCATTAGATTACTTATGTTTCGGCTATCTAAAATAGGATCTGTAGAAACCGCATGCATACCAAGAAGAACTGAGAGATGCAGTTTTGTCACTTATATTATCTAATTGTATGTTTATAATTTAAAGTAATAATAAATGTAGTTAAACTTTCAACAAAGTCATTGTCCTACATGTGTGCCAAATGTGTTTTTCATGAGAGGATGCTTATGAAGAATGTTGAAAACCAGGCTCTAAAATCAAAAAGAAACTGTTTACGAAAAAACAGGAATAAGAAAATCGTCTAAAATTCAAAATTGCAGCTATTTATACCGGACAAATAACGAACACAAACCGCTTATTAAGGAACTAAAAAAACGAACTTCAAGAACCTTCGTGAAGCATAGTACAAATATTTTACCATTTAGATTTTCGATTCAGAAACGAACGAAGTATGTCGTTACGTGTAGCTTTTGCGACAATTTATACACACGTTGTACATTCAAGTACCCTCTGTGGATTTATACCAGAATCTTTCAAAATCGGTCCCTACCACATTGCACAAGCGTAGTAACTTTTTATCATTTAGTTTACTATCTCTATTGCACATTATCTCTGCTAATAGTGAATGTAATTTCTTTAAAACATGCAACATGCAGTTTTAGATGAGATTCATTATCGTTAGGCATTTGAATGTAAGCTGTATCGTTTTAAAATATGAATAGTTTTAGTGTAATGTTTTAAACAAATAAAAATGTATTATCTTTAGTTCTCTTTAGTTTCATGCTTTTACTGTTATATAAAAGTGTAAATGACACATACAGGGTGGTTTTGAAATAGAGGATAAAATTTAACAGTGTGTTACGGCATGATAAACCGAACAAATAATTTTCAATCATTTTTTTCGCAACACTCAATGTTACCGAAAAAATATACAGGGTGGTTTGAAATAAGGGAAAAATTTTGACACTCTCTAGGGCTTGATAATCTAAACAAAAAGTCTTAATAAACTTGTTCGTAACTCTCACCGTTACTGAAAGAATATACAGGGTGGTCTGGAAATAGGGGAGAAAAATTGACACTCCGTTAGGGCTTGATAAACTAAACAAAAAAGTCTTAATAAACTTCTTCGTAACTATCACCGTTACCGCAAAAAATATATACAGGGTGGTTCTAAAATAGAAAACAAAATTTGACAGGTTGTTAGGGCTTGATAAACCAAACAAAAAAGTTTTAATAAACTTTTTCATAACCTCTCACCGTTACCGAAAAAAAAGTAAATTTACAACTTACACTTCTGCGCTCTCTCCGCTAAAACGTTTCAGATTTAAATATGCTTCGTTTTATAAAAAGTATTCAATCGGTCAATCTTAAAATTGACATATCACTGTTCACAAAATAAGCAATCGGGTTAATTAATTCAAGTTAACACACTATATTACTACAACAAAAGAACGCAGAAGTAACAAATATACTCTATTATAGCAACAAAAGCAATGTGTTAATAAATTAACACAAAATGACATATTTACAACATTATATTATCGATTAACTAAATTAATCTGACAATTTTTTTGAATGTTTTTTTTTGTTCACCTTTTAAAGCAACAAGATTTGTTAAATTTTTATTAATTTGAGCAAAATTTTTATTACTGTGTACCAATTTTGAAGATACTTGCTTTAAATGCGGAATACAAAAATTCCAATAACTTATTATACGTATTGCATTAGGAAACCAAAATTTCAAAATTGAGTGTGAACTATAAATTTATATTTTTTTGAAATCGTATTAATTTTTTTAGCATTTTCGATTCCGAAGTGGAATCACCTTTTTTTTAACATTTGGATTATTTTTTTTTTAAAAACTAGTTTAATATGACCGTTGCATTCTTTTTAACACATTTTTTTTTTCTAAATTCCAATTTTTTCATTTGTGGTTATTTCAGATTTCTTAAGATACTATACTTATGTTTTCATTTTTTATTGATACGTTACACAAATAAAGAAACAAAATAATCAAGACAGATGTTTGAAGTTCGAAAAGATAAAACATCTGATTAATTAATTCATATTTACAAGCTTTCGAATAATGTATTCCTGTTGATTCTCGCTATGTTTGCGTAAATTCTGTTGTAGAAGACAGCGATATCTGTTATACGTAGATAGAGTAACAGAGAGCAACAGTTTTGATATAACGAGGGCAAGGGGAAAATTACAGCACTGAATTTGTCAGTTCAATCCCGGCTTGAATAAAAGAAACCTTTGTAGCGGGGTACAATACAAATCACTGTACTTACACGGATTGGATAATAAATGCTTTAATTCTAAGCACGTGTAGTGTGCTTGATTGTAGTAAGTATTGATTCGATTTGTGTAATTTGAGCGTATATGTGATCTGTACTTGTGTACCTAGCTTTAGATAAACATTTGAACAGCCTTTCATTAACCGTACCTGTGCCTAGTATTGTCTGAAACCACTCATGCGAAAGTACATTCTGGTGATGTTTATGCACAATGGCGTCTCGATTCAAAGTTACTTGCAATGTACATACAAACAAGGATAACGTTGTACGTCCTAAATGTTGCAACAACAGTGAATAGATTCATATTTTTATCACCATTTGTACAAGATGTTTCGTAACTTTGGTATAATCTGAAATTTTGTTTTCTTAAATTAAATATCCCCATATATGCTTGCATCATTGATCATTATGTTATACAACTAAATTAAAAGATATCTTGCAAATGAAAGTATTTAGGCCTAAGGCATGTTATATCTTATTTGTTCAAGATTTTTTGAGAAGACGTATTTTGAAACATCGTTTAAAGATTTTAAGGGCATGTAGTACGATCGAAAATAAGGTTAAAAGTCATAATAAACATATGTTCACAAATCAACCGTTTACGAGATAACAGCGAGTGTTCCTAGTAGTACATGGATATAACATATCCCAGTAAACAGCTGCTTATCAGCTATTGTTTTATGACCAGTTTAATTTGACGTTTGGTGGCAATTTGTAGCATTACAATGGTTGCGTATTCTAATGCTGAAATGAGCGATATGGTGTTCATGTACGGTCGTGCTAATGGGAATTCTTTATAAGCGCGTCGCTTCTATGCTGAAACGTTTCCTGATCGCCCACTGCCTTCGCATGTGATGTTTTCCAGACGGTGTTTTCAAACGACTAAGGAAACTGGTTCGTTTGAGAAGCGGTCTTCTGATACTGGACGGCAGAGAATAGCATGTACTCCACAGATAGAAGATCGAATTTTGAATATTATTGATGAAAATCCCGAAACTAGTGTTAGAAGAATTTCGACTCAAGTGGGTGTAAGCAGCAATCTTGTTTGGAGAACTCTCCATGAGCAACTCCTATACCCCTACCATATCCACGAGTACAAGCCTTACTGCTCCGGGTTAGAAAGCGAGAAGAGCTTTCTGTGAGTGGTTTTCGCGCAACAGCTGCTTGATCGGCAATTTCGCTGATAACATCCTTTTCACTGATGAAAAGCTGGTTTTACTAAAAATGGAATATTTAATTTCCACAACAATCACGTTTGGTGTGACGAGAATCCTCATGCTACCGTTGAAGCCAGGCACTCTCAAAACATCTGGTTAGACATGATACGGGAACGGTTGTTAGAGCCGATTGTTTTGCCGCAACGCTTAACAGGTTCTGCATACCTCGAGTTCTTGGAAGATACTTTACCTGAACTTTTGGAAGATTTACCTATAAATCTAAGACCGAACCTCTGGATTATGCAAGATGGAGCTCCACCGTACTTTATGCGTGCTGTTAGGGAACATCTTAACAATGAATTTCCTGGGAGATGGATAGGGCGAGCAGGTCCCATTGCTTGGTCTCCAAGGTCTCCCGATCTAAACCCGTTGGACTTTAGTATCTGGGGTTATTTGAAAAGTTTAGTGTACGCAACACCGGTAAACGATCTTCCAGAGTTGCGCCAACGAATAGAACACTGTTGCCAGATAATACGAGAAAAACCCTTGTTTTTTGAAAGAGTGCGCGCTTCCTTTGAAATAAGATGTAGATCCTGTGTCGAAATGGAAGAACGTCATTTTGAACATCTTCTTTAGTTATAATCTATTTTATGTTAAAATGCAATAACATCTTAATATAAACCGCTAATAAAGCAAACTTATTCTGCAATTGCGATAAAATCGCTGTTTTCTCGTAAACAGTTGATTTGTGAACATATGTTTATTATGACTTTTAACCTTATTTTCGATCGTACTACATACCTTTAAAATCTTTAAACGATGTTTCAAAACACTCTGTATAGGAATACGTTACTCATTCTATTAAAATAAATAGTCTGAACGATCTGTAGCAATTTGCACCAACAAATAGAAAACGTACTCCGTGCGCAATCCTAAGAGACGAAAGATGCACTTATACCTAATATATATGCAGAGTATAGGCACAGCTTGTGCCGTGTTCACGTGGATAAACACGTGACTACTAACTAGGTCATTCAACAAGTCTATAATTCCAGTCAGGGAAGATACCGTTCAAGCAGAAATGATGAGATGTGCAAACGCTTATTAAGCGAAAATACAGATATTAAATCTGATGGTTTTAATCGAATCAGATATATCAGATATAGTCGAAAAAAATAAATTATTTTAGTATAGGGATCTTATACTATGCATAAAATGACCTTGCAATACCCACCATAGATAAGGTAGTTGGTATAGATGGGTCACTATTAAGAAATTCGTGTAACTGTGCTACTCGCGCCATCTAGCGATATGTACCCCCGCTTAACGGACATTTAGCGCGGTTACTTGAAAATTATTTAAATTTACCTCAGAGTATTAAAGGAAGACTGTGTTACCATTTTTGCGCAATTTTCAACATATGGAAATTCATATGTTGAAAATTGCGCAAAAGTGGTAACACAGCCTTCCTTTAATACATTTTATTGTTATAATATGAATAAAACGACCACACATTCTATAATTACACATATATTTTCATCGAAACATTTACAGAAAGTATCTTAACTTATATATGTATATTTGTATAAATTATAAAGTAAAGTATATTCTTTTACATAACCACATATGATTAGAAAATAAGTACCAGAAATTGAGACGTCGCGAAAAAAGCAAAATCCAAGTCGACATGTCGGATATCTGACTTTTATCGACATACTACATACGGAACAGACGAAATAAATTACCTGTTGTCAGTGGCAATCTTGGTAGGAATAATGATGGAATAGCTGTTTTCCATAAAAACATCTTAGACGATATGTCTTCTTGAGCAAAATGAATATGATAGATACGATAATTTTGATAAATTATGTGCAGATCCACACTTCGCAATTTCTCATTACCAGAAGGCTCGATCCATTTATTGAAGTGTTCCGTATCCTTTTCTGGATTAGGAAACTGATGTCTAGAAGATGTTCGGTTAGTGCAACCCATTACTCCACAGGAACGGCCTCTCATGTCTAAAGCAACAATCGTACAGTAAATCACTTTTATCATAACAATTTTCACTTTTTAACTTACTTGGTGCAGAAAGAAGGCTTCGTAAAACAACTTTTCAAGCCGCAAAAATTTTTGATTTGATAACACTCAATACGTTATCAGAACCCAAAATGACACAAAAACAACAATGGCGGTAACACATGATTTATTCCAGCATTCGGCGCCGCCTGGTGGATTGTACCCCACAACAAATCGTGACGTCACGCTGATATAAACAAATCGTATTTAGTGCGCCCCCCCTGATACCCACCGATGCTATTGTTGAAACGATATTGGGCCGTGTGCCCCACCACATGCCGAACAGTGGGAGACATGGCTATTTGTCTGTCTCTATTTTAAAGTGGCGCGCTCTTTCTTATACTCTAGTTAAATTTTGACGATTATGGTGTGTATATTTCTACATAAATGATAAAGACTAAAGAATTTCTGAAAGTTGTGAAACTGTTATTTTTTCCTTACATATTCATATTTGCCACAATGAAAATACTCAAAACTATATGGGACTCACAACTCTATACGCATGTTTTGCATGTAAAATTTGGGATTCCGCAGTACTCTATTTTGTGTCCTCTGCGTTTTACTAATTACATACAAATGACTTCCCAACTGATTTGAACAGTGAATGAAGAATTAATACTTCTTTCTTTGTTCTTGTGTTATAATTGCGATGATCACCATTCATAAAAAAAATGCATATACAGAGTGTATCAAATAAAAAAGTAAATTTTGCTTGGGTGTTAACTACACGACATATAAAGCAGAAACCCACCGAAACCGGATTTCATCATTAAAGAATAAAAAAAAAGTAAAATTTAGACCCAAAAATTCTTTAGTCCGGGCCTGATGCAAGGAAACGTCATATTAAACACCCGCTAACGTGATATTATGTATAAATACATTGCACTCATTTAGTATTATTCTTAATGGTATGCCGTAAGTTCATTTAACGTCATTCTGAATAAATAAAGGCCCTTGTAAAAATAGCAAAACTGAGGCATTTTAAATTTCTTCTTTTTATAAAATAAACATTCTTTTTTTGTTAAGAGCATTCTACGTAAGTCTACAAAGTATTATTTTTAATATTCCGATAACACGATCGAGTTTCACCGGATATGCGACGTCAGTAGTTACAAAAAACGTAAATATTTTTCTTTTGCTTTGTCGAATCGAGAGTTAATTGTTAATAAACGGTACCACATGAATCTGAGTTATTTCTTTTGGATTTATTTAATCATATAACGCAAAATGAATTGAATCGAATTACACAGAAATAAATGTAGATATAGAAGCACGCCTTTTTACTATGATATCGCGCGTAAATGAGTCTATACATTCCTGCGCTTTTGCCGATGCATCAAGCTTCGATTTTCTTTATATGAAATCATGATGGTCCTGAAAAGGATCGTTTTTTCGAGACGGTAAGAATTTAAATAAAATGTTCGAAGTGGCTTGCACTCCAAGCGGCGATCCACAACAAAACTAACAGCGGTAATGGCTGAATGATAGTGGTATGTGGGGGTATAGTCAGGACAGCATTTAGGTTGGGCACAGGTGCGGCTCTAGCCCACGGCATTTATAAAATATTTATTTTCTCGTTAATGCTTACAGATAGACCCCTAGTGCATTAAGACTTTTTGATTGTATATGATTACAGCTGCTACATATTATTATATTTACTTCTATATCTGATACACCCTGTATATACTGTAACGTTTTTCTATTCTTAAAATGTTGTCGGGGTTTAGAAAAATACACCGGCGATATATTTAAATTAACTTAATTTATTAACACATTTACGGACTACTTAAAATCTAAATTAAATAAGATCAAAATAAACACTAAAATTAAATCACTCGCTACTTACTACTAAAAATGCTTATTAATTAAATCACTTAATTACTAATTTCTTAATTTATGTAAACGATTTATTTGCACCGATATTTATATTACACGTACCTACTAATATTCCCTCGTATCTATCTCCGCCCGTACTGTTCAACTTGTGTCGACTGACTGACTGACCAATAACCACACGTTATTTTTATATCTGGCGCCGGGATTACGAGATTCTTCCAGACACATCTAGGGCGTGCTTCTAGATCGAGAAGAATAATCACGAATCTTCGACCCGGTACTGCCCTCTGTCATTCCTCTTTCGAACCTCGCACGTCTACGCCAGCGCCATCTGGCGAAACCGCCAGTTTAAAAATCGGCGCTCGTTACAATATTTTGACGTATTCAGAGCTAATGCAAGCGGAATAATAAATATGATGATAAAATATATTTCATTTATATTTCATAACTCTTTTTCTGTAGTATTAAGATATTAATGGATGCAGGCAACATCCCCCAAAAAGGATTGCCACACATATAATTCAATGGAAATTAGCTAAATGCGCTATTTTACCAGCTTGATCTAAACAGAAGGCGATTTTGTTACCACTCCTTTTATATGTTGATGCTCATTCATTTCATTTCATTCAAGTTAGGGTGGGCACTTGATGTCCGGGCACTTGAGCTTGGTGCTCATTGTACCATCCCTATTGATTCTCTTATTTCCACTCGAGCAGCTTGGTGTTCTCTATAAAGCCCAGTATCTTGCCCAGTGGAAACTTGAGGACCTTCGAGGGCTCCAATAGATCTCTCCCGAAATATTTCTGCCTGAGTACCTTCAGTTCCTCACATGTGCAGATTACATGTAAACTCCTGTCGTTCGCATCTTCTACACCACGGTTCGCTTACACGGCCTGTGTTGTATAGATGCTTTTTCAGAGGGTAGTGTCCAGTTACCAACCCAGTAATGGTTTTAACTTCTTTCTTACTGCGCTTGAGTAGGTTATCAGAGAAACTACCATCCCCATCCCCTATCAGCGTTTTGGTATGGAGTTGACCTTCAGTCGACCTCCATTTCTTTGTACTTTCTTTATCTAACCAGGTCCAGATCTCCCTTCTTGCGGAATCCTTAGTAATCCCACATACGGGCTCTGGACCCATGAAGTGTCTCTTAGAGCCCTCCTTGGCTAGTTCATCGGCTATTACGTTGCCCTTTATATCCTCATGTCCCGGCACCCAAATCAGAGACACCGTGTTGTCTCGTGCCAGTGCATTGAGGGATTGTTTGCAGTCCCTTACTAGTTTTGACCTAGTTACAGGGTTTGTGACTGCCTTAATGACAGCCTGGCTGTCAGTCATTATATTAATTTTCCTCCTCGTGTAGCCCCTTTTTGCAATCATTTCTGCACAGGCTACAAGGGCGAATACCTCTGCCTGGAAGACCGTTGTATGTTTCTCTAGGGTTATGAATATCCTTTGATTAGGACTGGGCCCACAAATACCGGCTCCTGTCCCCTGGCTGGATTTGGATCCATCCGTATACCAGTTTTCGTTAGCAGTGATCTCACTAGGCGCCTGGTTTCTGTTCGGTATGGAGATTTTCACCTTTTCAGTGAAGATAATTTCGGGTGCCATGCTGTCCGTGGGCATTTGTAGCAATGGCCCGTCCAGGAACGTGCCCGTAGTATAAGTGTGTCCTCGCACCCTGAAGTTGGGATGCCACAGGTTGTTGGCTTTCAGTCTAAGGATCGCATTCATTGCCTCCGCTCTCACATAGAGTTCCAGCGGGGGGAGGCCCACAATGGTCTCCAAAGAGGCGGTCCCTGTACTGTTAGTTGCACCAGTGATATCCAGCAATGCCTGTCTCTGGACAGCGGTTAGCAGCTTCGCTGCGGAGGACACTTCTGTCCTCCTCCACCAAACTACTGCCCCGTATGTTATCGCTGGTCTTATCACGGCAGTATATAGCCAATGGATCATCTTCGGCTTTAATCCCCAGGTTTTGCCTGCAACTCTCCTGCAGCGCCAGAATAGTTGCGTGGCCCTGGTCGTTGTGTTAACTAAGTGATTTTTCCAGCTCAGTTTCGTATCAAGGGTAACACCCAGATACTTTACTTCCTTGGTTAATTGTAACTCCTGCCCAAACAGTCTGATACCGCCTAGGTCATTGAGTTTTCTCATGTTGGTAAAGGCAACCAACTTTGTTTTTTTGTGGATTAACTGAGAGTCCTTGTGAAAGGCACCATTCCTCCACATATGTTGATGCTATTTGAGATTTTGATTGATGATAACACAAGGGAAGCTTTGCAATAGCCAGATGACTTTGAGTTTTCACCATGTTTATTTTAAGTATAATGAGACGCAACTACTTATTTAAATTACTGATGGCTGCCCTGTTTTCTTGAACATTTGTTTCCTGACCCATCACTCTCACTAATTGATTTGATTGACTCTCTGAGGTTACCTATGTAAATAATTAGAAAGTAGAGGACCCAGAATTGACCTATGCGGAACCCCAAATTGTAATAAAACGGAGCGATAAGGGTACCCTATATCCTTAACGTTATAATTTTGTTTAAATAAGTACAAAGTTTGATCAATACGTCGATTGCCAAAACTGACCACTCCAATTTTATATTCATCAGCACAACACACTCTGCCAGCTTTTCCTTGAACCATAAAATAAATAATGGTATACGATTGTATACCAAACATGCATTTCGTGAAGCAGACTTTACGACTCCGGCCATTTCTTATCCTACAGCCCGACGCAAGTAGTAAATAAACCAACCGTTAATGCATTTCGTGGAAATAGCAAATAAAAATCAATGGCACAATCACTTTGTCTGTCAGCCCATTGCGGACTGGAATACAATGCAGTGCAGCCTGCCAGGACAAAAGAGGTTCGTTGCCAATTACGATGCATTCGCGCTGTATTCCGTTCGGTATAAATTACTTTTTAATCGTTTTAGCTCTCCTGCACTGCATCCTACGACGGATTTGAAAACAAAAGGGGCATCCGTACATCTTAATTAGTTCTTAAACTCCAAATAGGATTGTTATTGCGCTCTTCATACAACTAATTTCCATTCCAATGTTTGGCCTAGGTGCGGAATACTGGGAATATTCTAGTTGCACATTATCATTGACTAAAACAATATTATTGACTTTATAATTGCATCAACCAAGAGACCCCACGCATTTTCATGTTCATTCAAATCGATACAAAATTTCCTGGAAAACTATTCAATATGTACCCTGATATAAAACATAATGTCAGCATAAAATCAATTTCCAATCATTTCTAACTTTATTTATATGTTAAGTATATTTTTACAATACCTGGAAAAAGGTCAGTCATACAACATGGTTTTATTTGAACTTCAAGCGTGGTATTGTGTTATAACTTAGAGTTGGTAAACTATAGCATATCATTGCAGCTATTAAATATTATTTCATTCGCTATTTTTCTATTACCTGTCGTATAATAACATAAATCATCAACATCGAATTGGTATATCCGTAAGTTAGAAATACAATATGTGATTATGTACTGTGATTATGCATGGGAAAGTAAACAGCGAGAATCAATAAAGAAACACATTATCAAAAAATATACATCTACTATCTGTCCTACCTTTTGAGTTATTATGATCTTTATTAATTTTTCATTATTCTAGTTGTATTTATTTATAATTTTAATAATTGACGATTTCATAATAACAGTAAATATTTTGACGTGTAATTGTGTTAAATATTGATAATTAAGATACAAATATAGAATAAAGTTTTCATAATTTTCATAATTTTATGCTATAGAAAACTCATAATCCTACAGCAATTTATGAAATTTTTACGAAGAAAACGATGGTGTATAATAAACGCACAGAAATAATAATAATTAAAAAGTAATAAACCTTCAATATGAAATAATAAAAAAATTAACAGATCCCTAACAGCCAGAAATATTACATAGATATTTTTAAAAATATATTTTATAAATATTTTTCGTGAGAGGTTTTTGAATATATTTTTCATATTTTTTTCTAAATATAGATTCTAAATATTCAATTAAAATATTTATTCCATATTTTAAAATTAATGTAAGAGCTATATTTTTTCTAAAATATTTGAAAAATATTTATATGAAAATTGAGATTTTTTATGCAATCTATTTAATTTGTCGAAATGAACTAAAATTGTTCTTGGTTATTTAGAATGTATAACGTCGATAACGAAAAGTTGAAACATACATACAGTTGTCTAAAAGGCAAGAACTTGTTTTTTCACACTCACCATACAAGTTAATAATCAATAATTCTGGCATCTTTTAAGGCATACTGAAGGTTTATTAAATTAATCACTATTTTTTATTTGAAGTGTTCTAAATAAAAAACAAACCTATTTATTATCATTTTATTTGAATAAGCCAATAAAAATGAAAAACACTCATTTTTTAGTCTAGCCTTGGCTGGTGCCAGGTACAACCCTATGGCTTTTTTCATATCTTCGGTAGTGGCGCTCTCATGGCGTTTCCTTGTGGCCTCTAAAACAATGCCAATTGTATTAGATCATACCATGAATAAAACATCGTACAACACTATCAACACCTACTAATACATTTGGAGCATTTACAATAATTGGAGTGGTAGCTACATTCTAATACTTACGATACTTATTTTTACTTTATTTCATAATATTTGAAAACATTCTACCTACAAACAATAAAACAACACAACGTATTCTAACCTCTATTTGAGGTTATGACGCTTATCTACCGAGATGAATCTCTTAAGCAAATCAACTAGCAATTTATCTGGTAGATGCAGTACAATATATGATGCATAAAATTCCTACAATTATATTATTAAACGATTTCTGTACATAGCGATATTGAGCATTCCAATTATCTTATAAATGCCATGACATGTTCAAAGTTTTGCTTACCCCGTAGTCACCACAAAAACTAAAACACACCCCGCAACAATTAATTACACTGTTAACCCTAATCTGCCCTAATCGTATACTATTATAAACTATAACATGTAACGGACAAACGAATAAAAACGTTGATGGTACGCACGCGCGCGTATGCATTCTATGTACCTAATCCATAGACGCATAAACAATACTAAATCACATAACACCGGCACCCTAATGAATAGAGGTGTTGTGTTGACGTTCGCAACTTACAAATATTACAAATAATATAATGCAAAACGCAGATATATTAATAGAAAAGTTACAGCGCTCAACTTAGATACTAATTAAATCATATTAGATATATATCATCTAATTTAATATTTAAACTATCATTTTAAATAGGTACATACCTACTTAATATGTATGCATATTTTACCCATTTTATATTATTCGTCCTACGCACCAAATGTACAAAAGCAAAAATTCAATCTTTTTTTTTATATGAAATAAATAGTTACAGAAATACAAAGCAAAATATTCTTGCAGAGTTATGAAAAATATATTCAGAAAACATTTGCAATAAAATATTATTAATGCTACATAACATATATATTTTTTAAATGTTTTCCTAATTTATTTTCTATAATATATTTTATGCATATTATATTAATATAACTGATATTCAAGAAAGATTTAATATTTTTTAAATATTTATAAAATATGAAATAAATATAGTTGGTCACTGGGGTAACCATGAAAGTCGTACTATTATTAACAATAAAGTTAATAAGCCTGTACATCTCTAATCTGTTCGTAATTCACAATCAGATTATACCAGAATGTAGGTCGGGCAGATTCTACGATTGGTTTTATTAATAGTCGATCGCTTGTTTCAGGCTACTTCCGCCTCGAACGGCACTCACATAGACGATCCAGCGTGCGAATGGAAATGCGAAATCACCAGCGAGGTCGGCTACGTGGTCTATTCGGCGCTGGGCTCGTTCTTCATTCCGATGTTCGTGATGCTGTTCTTCTATTGGCGCATCTACCGGGCGGCAGTGAGGACTACGCGTGCCATCAATCAGGGATTTAGGACCACTAAAGGTTCGTGCGACAGATCTGCGTTTATTTGCGGGGATTTAAGTCTTTTTATATAGACGGCACAAACAATGCTGTGTGCGTGTGGGTGGATGGATAGAGATTTGGTTAACCTGTTGTAAATGGGATCGGTTTTCGATATCGGTATTGTAATGTTTTTCTTATTTGTTGTTGTTGTGTTTTAGGTATTAAATATTTATTTATGGCGTTATACAGGGTGTATCAAATAAAAAAGTAAATTTTGCTTGGGTGTTAACTACACGACATATAAAGCACAAACTCACCGAAACCGTATTTCATCATTAAAAAATAAAAAAAAGTAAAATTTAGAGCCAAAAATTCTTTAGTCCGGACCTGATGCAAGGAAACGTCATGTTAAGCACCCGCTAAACGTGGTATTATGTATAAATACATTGGACTCATTTAGTATTATTCTTAATGATGTGCCATAAGTTCATTTAACGTCATTCTGAATAAATAAAAGCCCTTGTAAAAATAGCAAAACTGAGGAATTTTAAATTTCTTCTTTTTATAAAATAAACATTCCTTTTTTGTTAAGAGCATTCTACGTAAGTCTACAAAGTATTATTTTTAATATACTGATAAGACGTTCGAGTTTCACTGGATATGCGACTTCAGTAGTTACAAAAAACGTAAATATTTTTCTTTTGCTTTGTCGAATCTAGAGTTACTTGTTAATAAACGGTACCACATGAATCTGAGTTATTTCTTTTGGATTTATTTAATCATATAACGCAAAATGAATTGAATCGAATTACACAGAAATAAATGTAGATATAGAAAATTTGCAAACACGCCTTTTTACTATCTATCTATACATTCCCACGCTTTTGCCGATGCATCAAGCTTCGATTTTCTTTATATGAAATCATAATGGTCCTGAAAAGGATCGTTTTTTTCGAGACGGGAAGAATTTAAATAAAATGTTCGAAGTGGCTTGCACTCCAAGCGGCGATCCACACAAAACTAACAGCGGTAATGGCTGAATGATAGTGGTATGTGGGGGTATACTCGGGACAGCATTTAGGTTGGGCACAGGTGCGGTTCTAGCCCACGGCATTTATAAAATATTTTTTTTTCTCGTTAATGCTTACAGATAGACCCCCTGTGCATTAAGACTTTTTGATTGTATATGATTACAGCTGCTACATATTATTATATTTACCTCTATATCTGATACACCCTGTATTGCTAGGTGATAAATCTCAGTTAAATGTTTGTTTAACTTAGGATGGAAATAGATTTGTAAATCTATTAGTAGTTGTGTTTCTACAAGTCAGTTTGCCTTAAGAACAAATCTTATAAAAAAAATGAGCCAATTGCTTGTTTTTTAATGTTGTAGATAGGTATTGGCTCTACATTCCGAAACTAATTTAAATTCCAGGTTAACATTATACTTACTTCTAAAAATAATTTTATCTTAATAATAGGAGGAACTAAAGTTGCCTCTTATTTTTAATGAAAAATTTGCCCAATTTTTTCATTATCTAATATTTCATAAACAAAGTGTTTTTCTACGTGGTGAAGTTCATTAGTTAAGTAACTGCTGAAATTTTGATAACTGGAATATATACAGGCTGATTCTCATTATATGCGACAAACTTTAAGAGCTGATTCCTGGGGTTATTTTGATCATAAAAGTTCATAAGAACATATGTCCAAAATCGCTTAGTTCTAAAGTTGTACAATGTTTAATAGTAAGTTAACATAATTAATATTTTTATTATAAATTAACAAAATAATTAGTAAAACAAAATTAACTTATACTAACTGTTGAAAAGGACCGCCCCCAACTGCAATACAAGCTTCTATCCTCCGTCGTATTGACTGGCGAGTCCGTTCTAAAATACCAGGGGTATTTCGAATTGTTTGAAAAGCTGCGATAACATGATTTCTCAGTTCATCAACATTTTCAATGGGAGTCGTATAAACTAATGATTTAAGGTGACCCCAGAGAAAAAAGTCCAAAGAATTTAAGTCTGGAGACCAAGGAGGCCACGGTTGTGGACCTCCCCGTCCTATCCACCGATCTGGATACGTATTGTCCAAAAACTCGCGAGCAACTAAACTAAAATGCGCTGGAGCACCGTCATGCATAAAATACGTTTGTAATCTTAATTGCAACGGAACTTCTTCCAGCAGTAGTGGTAGCTCCTCTTCAAGAAAATTGCGGTATACCTCGCCATTTAACCACATCGGTAAAAAATGTGGACCTATCAAGTGATCTCCAACAATTCCGGCTCACACATTGACAGAGAATTGATGTTGATAACGGGCATTCACTAGTTCGTGCGGATTTTCTTCGGCCCATATGTGATTATTATAAAAATTAATAATCGCGTTTCTAGAGAAAGTAGCCTCGTCTGTGAAGAATATTTGAGCCAAATAATCAGGATTTTGTGCGATTTTGTGTTGTGGGTGCCCGTTATCAGTCGTCCGTTTTTTAAAATTTCCCGTTTCTCTAAGACGTTGGTGAAGACGGGCAAATATTGAAACGACAAATAAACAATTTCCTCTCAGCACAATGGTTTTTGAAGAACCAACTGTGATATTATATCGTGTTAGTCATAGTTCATAATTTATTATTAAACATTAAATAACTTTAAAACCAAACCGTTTCGGACATATACTCATATGAACTTTTATGATCAAAAATAACCTCAGGAATCAGCTCTTAAAGTTTGTCGCATATATTTAGAATCACCCTGAATATTGTTGTAACATTTTAAAAATATTTTTACATACACCGAGTGATCCGTTGGCTTGCAAAGGAATATTATTAAGATATTTACATAACCCTGTATATACAATAAGAAAAATACTAAACGTGATATCAATAATCTACATTCATTGAGTGAATTTTCATGGACAGAATGATTCAGAAATGATTAAATCTTTGATTAAGTAATAACAAGATTCATTTGTAAAATACATTAGTTTTTATTATTATAACAAATCACTATACATTAGTTCATCGATAATATTTCTTATGGTAACTATATTTTCATACGTTCAATAAATAATTTTGTTAATAATATATATATTGTCATTTTTACGTACAATTTTCATAAAATTATTGACGATATGAACGCAATAGAGTATTAAATACTTAAATACCTTTTTCGTTAGTTCAATGGTTTGCAATTTATTGCAAGAACAAGGTGTACAGCAGTGATTGAATTACCGACTTACGTCGCAGCCGCTGACTGAATGAGAGTTTGGCCCTAGGGGGCGTGCATACAAACTTCAATCTCTTAGGAGTATTCCAGCATTTAATTGGAATGTATAGACATAAATATAATATAAAATTTAAGGATTTGCAAAGGAGTACATACCAAAATACTTACACCGTTCTCACATGTACTCAGACAAACATTCGAGATGCTTACGGTAAAATCTAGTTTTCTGTATATTCTTCTGATTGAATTGATGCAAGTTTGAAAAACTTCACCTGATACAACTGTCATTACAAGCGCCCGCACATTATACTACTGGTGAATATGTAATTTATTTAGAGCAAGTGCTCGAAATGTCCACCACCCACCACAATCCACTTCTCTATGCGTTTTCTTAAGGATCTTCTGATGTTCAAAAGCAGTCCTGCTTTATTTCTGATCACATTGGCAGCTTCTTGAATCGTTTGAAGCAACTCTTTGCGGGACTCAATTCTTTCTTTGTAGACTATTTTTTTCATAAAATACCAAACAGTGAAATCTAGGGGGTTAAAATCTGGACTTCTAGGTGGCTAAGAAAATTCATTTCCACGACCAAACCATCGCTGTGGAAACTGTGCATCACATGACAAGTTTTCAAGTGTCCATTATCGTTTGCGTTTACAATGAACGTATATCACTAATGATATAACATGAGAGATAGAATTCCACATTTCATATGATGTAAATTTTTAAAATATTTGATTTCTTTTTTCTTGGTTTTTAGGTCTTTAATATTAAAACATGAATGAATACGACGACGTTTCGCTTTATTTAAAAGCTTTTTCAAGTAGATATATAAATAAACGTAGAAATTGTAAATTATAAACAAAATGTTTTTGTTTAATAAATGACAAATTGTTTTGTTTACTATGATTTTGAATATATTATTAGGTTTTATTTAAAGATTGCATTTTAAAATAGGCTGTTTTGATTATTTGTTTTTAATTTTGTAATTAAATAGTTCTTTACAAATATTTTATTTAGTTATAAAATTAAATTATATAATTTTGTGAAATATTGTATATCGGTTTTATCATTGACTGTATTTTTATGTTTATAAATTTGAATTATTTCAAGCATATTACGTGTTTTTAAATTTTGTTCTTTGTTTAAAATTGTTACGTTGTTGAAATCAAAGGTGTGATTTTGAGTTATTTCATGTTTTTTTAAAGCTGTAAGATTTTTAGTGTATTTGTGTCCTTTTATTCTATTTTCCAAATATTGCATGGTTTCACCAATATATAGACCATTACAATTTTGACAGTCTATTTTATAAACTATGTGTGATGTTTTACTTTTTTCAATTTTTGATTTTAATTTTGAATAGATTTGGTTTTGTAGTTTGTTTGTGTTTTGATAGGCAATTTTGTAATTATATGGTTTGAAAATTTGATTTATTTTTTCGGATAAATGTTTAACATAAGGAATTTTTATGAATTTTGTAATTGTTTGAGTATTTTATTTATATTTTTTGTTGATTTATTATAAAAAAGAAAGATTCTTTGTTTGAATATTTTGTTTATAAGAGAATTTGGATAATTATTTTGTTCTAGAATATTTTTTGCTTTGTTAATAGTATCTGATCGAAAAACTGGACTTGTTAATTTTATTGCTCTGTCAGCTAAACTAATAATAACACTAACTTTTTGAGATAAAGGTTGTGAAGACTTAAAATTTAGATAACGTCCAGACCATGTTGGTTTAGTATACCATTGAGTTAAAATTTTGTTATCATTGTTGATGAGTTTGAGGTCTAAAAAGGTAATGCTATTGTTTTCTTCGATTTCAATTGTAAATTTTAATCTTGGATGAAAGGAATTAAAATTTTCAAGTAAAACTGGTATATTTTTTCTTCTAACGCGGTTATGCAATCATCTACATATCTTTTGAAAAAAATTATTTCGAAATTTATTTTATTTAAAATTTTTCTTCTATATATTCTAAAACAATTTGTGCAATGATACTAGAAATTGGTGAACCTATTGCACATCCAAAAATTTGTTTATAAAATTTATTTTTGTATTGGAAATATGTTTGTGTTAGTGTTAATTCTACTGCATTAATGAATTCTGTGATAGGTATATTTGTAAAATTTTCAATTAATTGCCATTTTTTATGTATAATTTGTTTTGCTAGGTCTAATGGTTATAATTATAATTTATAATTTACAATTTCTACATTTATTTATATATCTACTTGAAAAAGCTTTTAAATAAAGCGAAACGTCGTCGTAGTCATTTTAATATTAAAGACCTAAAAACCAAGAAAAAAGAAATCAAATATTATATATACATGGTCAAGATTTAAAGCTTTAAAATTAATTTTTAAAATATAGTTATATTTAAACAAAGCAAAAATTAAAATTGTTTATAGGATGTATAAGTTATATTTGAAAGATATTATTGCCACGGTTTGTAGTATTCCTGCTTTTCAAACGAAGTTCTACGTCACTAGCGTGTACAATTTTTTTTTTGCTAAATCGACTTTAAAATTCTGCTACATACAAGTTGATGTTTTTTTCTTACCTAAGATGGTGATTTACAACATAGTTGATGGAGTGTTTTTAAATTTTTTATCAGTTTTTCAAATCGATGTAATCCAAATTACCAAGCAAAAAATTCTGACATCAGACAAGTAAAAAATTAAACACGGACAATAAAATGAATGACGCAATACGCCCATTACTTACAGCTTTCCCCCAGAATAACCCTAAAACGAGCCCTAAAATTCCCAGAGGACATATTTCGCAGTCCGCACTAGCGCGTCCCATCCAGCTGGAAAACACGTGAAGTTGATTTACGGGTTTCACTTAAGCTGATATCCTGGAATTAATACCTGCGAACATTCCATATTATAAAAGCTATAAAGAGCGATTTAACTCTCGACAATTTAAACTACTGCGAACTCCTAGCTGTAACAGATGGTTGGACATAAATCTTCCCCTAGATTACGATACGGGCGCAGAGATAGCAGATAGGATTTCCAAAGCGGTATAGCGACGGATAAATAACGCGCTGGTATCCATTCGAGTCGTGTTATGATCACTGAGATTCCGGCATCGAAATTTCTTTTTTGGAAATGCAGTTTACGATAAGCGTTTGGGTCGTAGAATATACACGCCCGGGTTTCGGGATGCTATCGATGTGTGTCGAGGTTTTGGGATTTTAATAACAATTCTAGTGGAACGGTATGCAGCTCGATTTCGATTATCAAAAAATTCGTAGCGTAAACCAAGAAATCGTGTTCCGATGCAACAATATTGGGTGATTCACGGAACCGGAAAAGTTCTTGACTTTGCAATAATATCTAGATTTTTAAACATTGGGGTTAAGCGTAGTTAGCTATGATCTATTTAGAAAAAATAACTCTCTACCTTTTACTGTGTAGATAGATTTATACGCATTTAATGCATCATATTTTTTTTTGAATTTTTTTTCTCGAAAAACCAAAATAATTCTAGAACGGTAACCGATAGAGAAGTAGATGTTTTATAAAATTGGCTTTAAAATGCCTAGTAGAACCTAAAAATGCAGAAAGTAATATAGATTCGCCTTAACTCCAAAATTTCAAATTCAAATCGGTTTGAGTAATCAGATCTTTTCAAAATATTAGTTAGTGTGTCATATGAACTTGAATGTATAGAGCAGGGGTCGCCAAACTACGGCCCGTGGGCCAAATCCGGCCCGCTGCGTATTTCAATCCGGCCCACGCAAGTTGTAAGTACCAAGCGGTTAATTCACCTATTGCCGATAGTTTTCTCACCCACAATAAGGGTTTACGAAAATTATTGTACCGGGAGGTATCTACATCTACTATTCACCGACTGATAGTCAACTGATGTCGCGGTAAATAAGTCCGGTTAATTCATTTACTATGAACGCTTTCGGCGTACTTCGCAATAATATTTCTAACCTTATATAGAATTAAATTTGAAATATTCATGAATAGATTTGCGATAAAGCTGAAGAAGTGTGGCAGAAGAATAGGGTTTGTTTTAATCTGTTGACCTCTCAGCTCAAGCGACTGTCAGATAAATTGAGAATATCACAATACGCTTCTTAATGGAGAAGGCAAAAAATGTCTAGTGGTTTTTGTTAGTTCTTGATGAGTCAACAGTCGTTGTTGATACTGCCCAAGTGTTTTTTGTTTTGTGCAAAACTTTCAATAAGTCATTGCATAATTCATCAAACACCTCTATTTATTTTGCATTATTGAACCAGTTGTGGCAGTGGTTCACTTTATTGGCTCTCGGCGAGTTAACCATCGCCAGTTCGATGGTGCAATAGTGGAAAAGTTTTATTGAGATCTTTGGAACTCAGAGAAATTATTAATATCTTTCTAAATGAGGAAGAATTTCTACAATCGTTCCGTCCATTAATAGTAATTATTGCTTCTGTTTCTTATGCCCTCTCAAATGAACTTTCGTCCCTTCAAATTATTTTAAATAAAAAGATAATAAAGTATTACAAAAAAATATGTCACAATTCATTTCTTGTGTCTAGATTGAATTAGAATTCCTAACAATGGATCCTGTTTTACTTTGGTCAGATGTTTTCAAGGTGCCCAAATCTTTAGAAGTAGCAGGTATTGAACTACTGAGATGTGTTTCCAAATGCCCTAAAATAGTGGAATCTTATTTTTCTTGGCTTTCTTCATAACACTACTATAGGTTTGTCTTTTTTGTCTTTTTTATTAATAAATTTTTGGTTTATTGCGTAGTACTTGATTGTTTTATCAATCGTTTATTCCAGCATCTTGTTTTCCTGTTTCTTCCAATGTTACTCTTAAATATTTAAATTTCTCATTTGCTCTATTTTAGTATCATTTATTTCAATTTTAGTTTCAACATTCTGGTTTCCGAGGATTTTAGCTTTTTCTATGTTTATTGTCATGCCCTCTTCTTCCATGTTTCCTTTCCATATGTTCAAATTTTCTTTGTTTTTCACAGTCTGTTATTATTACCACATCGTCTGCAAATATTCCATTATGTAGCTATTTCAATCCTCTGCAAATTCTTATATCACACAAACACTTTATTAACTTTCTGTTCGCATTTTGCCTCATTTTGTAAAATGCGAACCAGATGAATTAAAAACTTTTAATATTTAATATTTACTGTTTGGTTTATATATTGAGTACTTTTCTAGGTACTAACATATAGAAAACAATGATTATTATGAACCACCAGGTAAAAATTATTTGACCGTTTGGAAAAGTTAATAAATAATAGGAATAATTTTAAATAAAACCACTGAAGCCTATAGGGACTGTTGCAGAAAAATATAAGATTATACAAGGTGTTTTTGAAAAAAAAATTTTTGTAATTTTAAGATTCTTTGACAAGTCAGTAATTTTTAAACACCCTGTATGATACGACGGAAACTTTTTGGTACATTGTTTTCGGTTCAATAAAACACAGAGGAACACTTAATGAAAACTATACACGTTAGAGTTTACAACCTGGGCCGCTGAACTTAATTTTCGTTACGATTTGGCCCTGTCCTAAAAAAGTTTGCCGACCCCTGGTATAGAGTAACACTATTTCATGTTCGTTGTTTTTAAGAAAATCAAAATTAAAATGCAAATTAATAAGGTATTATCAGTAATTTTATTTGATTTACTAGGCTATTAATTCAGAAATAAATGATTATAGCACTGATAGTATAATCAGTACTATGACTCAGTAGAATCAGTGACTTATTTTGTAAATTGAGTAACTGCTGTTTTCCGAGAACTGAATTATCTCGAGGTATGCACAAATGTGAAGAGCATTTGTAGAACACGTGATTGCCGGAATAAACCTCAAGCGATAGTCAGATCGAAAAGAAAAATACCTCTTGTCTTTTTGAATGAATTGTTTGCTTTCTATATTACATGTTCCTAAAATGAATTGCTAAGATTGTCTAGAGTATTCGCTACGTTTCATTGAGTGTTATTCTATACCTCTATCTATGATTTTACAGTACAACTTCCTATAGAGTAAAATGTAATAAATGAGTCAGGATGCCATACACTGCCACAAACATACAAACCCCATTCAACACACACAGAAACAAACACAGACATCGCAAACCTGTGGTCAAGTACCTCAAAGTTTTTTTTTCTGGAACTGACTTAGCACTGCAGTTATTTTACGAAGAATATTTACTTTCTTATAAGTAGCAAACCGCATTATGTAAACATGGACAAAAGATACTCGTCAAAAAGGAAAAAGCATCTTCGTATCAGCGCGAAAGGGAAAAGGCTTCTTCTAAGATTTAATATTTCATTGCACAAAATGTAAGTAAGGTATCTACTTAACTAGGCATTTTATTACTTTGTCATTGCGTATTTCAGTGCGCCAAAATCCAAAAATAATTCTAAGCAGATATAAAAGAAATTGTAATTTATAATAATAAAATAAAATATAATATATTATATTTTACCCAGTTGAAAAAATTGCTGTGTGCACTTTTTACTTACATTTTTTATTGATATTCTGTTTCGTAATACAATCGGCATCAAGGAAATTATTGAAGTGGTTTAGTATTTATAATTATGACTCGTTAATAAAAAGTAGATACATTATCTATTATGTTTTTTCGTTTCTTGAGATAGGGGCTTTTTTTTGAACAATTTAATGAAAAATTTACTAATTTTTTTATTGTCTTCTTCAGAAAATCATTAATGCATTTATATATCATACATTTAACAAGCACATCACAAACATTTTAAAATTTTACATTAAAAATTTACATTTTATAAAAATAAATAACATTAAAATGTTATAAATAATACATGTGTGCGTAGCATACTGAATACAAATGTTAATATATAACATTTTAATATTATTTATTTTTATAAAATGTAAAATTTGTATATGAACGCATCAGTGTAACATCCCAGATACTACTGTTATAATAATTTCATTATTAGAAATGTGAACCTTAAGTTAATATAGAGCCATCGAGAACGATCATAATTAGAGTAGATTATGAAATGGAAATACTTTTGGGCGGATACTTTAGTTACTTCCACATAATGACACTTATTACTTGACATCTACATTGTAAACAAAGTTTATAACCCTAAAATGATATTGCAATATAAAGAGAAACGCAGGTTCATTCATTTATTCATAATAATTGATAGTAAAATATTCAAAAAAGGTATTAAAATTGAAATTATAATTTTATTAATAATTGTCAAACTTGCGCCATCTACAAGGCTAAATTTCAACTGCTTTATGGTACTGGTAAAGACATGTTAAACGTACTAAAATGCCAATGAATTAATTTTAGATTTGTGATAAAAAATTTTAAAAGAAATTGTAAAAAGGGGTTACAAATAAAACTACTTACTTACATTAAAACTTCACAAAGCAGAACTTGAACACTTGCCCTTGGGATTTTGCAAGCAATCAAAGAAACAGATTTACGAGAGTAATTTATTCTATCTAGTACGGATCATCTTCACGGTTAGGTTCGTTAACATGTATTCATCTATTTTATTTATGTATGTATTCATCTATTTCTATCGACGCGGCGTGCATGATTTCAAATATATTACGAATGGATTTACATTTGAGAGACCCTATATATTTCGTTTTATCCCGGTATTGTTTCTTCTACTCTACATGAGAAATGAGTCGCATAGATCAATTTAAATTTATTTAAGAATTATCGCAGGTAGATGCTACTACTCACAAAAAAAAAAAAATGATAAATTGAATAAGCAAGAGGCTTTCAACGTAATGCCGTAACTCAAAAAATGCGACCACGAACTGACGTTTTCTTTCTTGTAGAGGTGATAATATTAAAGTAACCTGCAAGCTCCGAGTCCCGCCTTGAACTTTGGCTGGATATCACGCGGGGAAATAAGATTAGGAAAATCCTCTGAAATCCTTATATATTACTACGTATACAAGGTTGTGCGGCCGCAGATATGAATATATTTCGAACATAAATAATGTTTCTAAAGAAATGATGTTGATAGGGATTAACTGTCCTGATGGACAGAAATAATTAAGGGGCTTTTCTTTACATTTTCTTTTAACTGTTTTGTATCTATCAATAATTATATCAATTGTATTATTTTCCCTTTATTTGTACTAATCTGTTAGACAATAGTATATTAAAACATACATTTTATAAAGCGTACTTTTGTAGTACGAAACCAAGTTTTCCAGTGGTCGAATGCGACAAAACGTTTTTATAAAACGAGTTTTTTTATAATATTTTTTTCTATTTCGGTGTAATTATCAACTTTAACTTATTTCTTTTTTTTTTAATAAATTAATTTGATGGGTTTCTAGCACTAACAGTTGAATTTCAATTAGAAATTATAATTATACCTCACAACTTTGATAAGTGTACTCATCAGTGACATCAGAACTATTGCATCTAGATGGAATGATTTGTTCATCAGAACCCAAATAGCAATTTAAGGTTTACACAAGCTTTTTTTAAGGTTGTCCCGACAAGGGTGCAAGCTTATCGGTAAGCTTGTCATTAACAACGGTGTAAGCTTATTGCTAGGTTATAACAAGATTGCTAGTTGACACAGGACAAGGTTTTCATAAGCTTGTCTGTAAAAGCATATGACAAGGTTAGAATGACAATGTTGAGCCAAGCTTTAGAGAAAACTTGTACAAACCTTGATAAAAGCTTGCAACAATTAAAACAAAATAGGAATTGGATATTAATTTCTTCTTTTTCTTGGTTTTTAGGTCATAAAAATATGAAAATGTACATCAACAACGATGTTTTGTTTTGAATTCAATCCTAATCTAAATTTAATTATACCATTGTTTAAATATATATAGTTAGTCAACGTAATGCATTTTCGGAAAAATAAAGTATTGCTCAGGGAAGTGGTGCACTCTATCGGTGAATGTAAATTGATTTGAAAACGTGATAAATATAATAGGTATCTCGGTCAGAGTGAGAGACAGATTTCTGTGTTTTATCCATCTGCGGAAACGACGAAATCCGTATCGATGATTTACTGACATTGGCGAATTGTGTGGCCTGGGCAAAAGGGAGGGTGGATGCATGTGACGCTGTGATGACGCACCTCGCGATAATTCTCGTGTTTGTTTACATTAGAAGATTAGAATTCTGAGGTATTCTGTTATAAATATAAAGAAATTGGAAGTATATTGCAAGGCACGTTCTTGTTGACAAAACATTAATTGAATAATTTTCTAAATTGAGGTTTTTTCTTTTAAGAATAATATATTTAAACTTAAAACAAAAATCACTGAAAAGAGAAAAGTTAAATCTAAAAGGACGAAAATTTGCCGAGAAAAAAAACATAAATCTACTTCTCAATTTTTATTTTCTTAGTTTTTAAATTAATAAGTTGTTTTGTTAACTTAATTTACTTATATTTATGATTATATAATAATCAGAAAATGTTTGTTTTATTAAGAAGAATAAGTATTTAGTTTGATAATATATAATCTGTAGTTCGATGGCCTTTTTATATTTAAAATTTTAATAAAACGCGGGTTTTTCGTTCGAACGTATATACGAAAACCTTCTTCTCCTCCTCTCTCTATTGCTATCTTCGCTTCTCCCGTGTATAGCGATACTGTCGCTAACTTCAACTGGTGTAAAGGCGGGAAATTTATATAGTTTTTCTTATATTTACAAAACATTTTTTACTTGATTTACTTGTTTACTATTACATAATAATAGAAATTCGTTTTTATATAATGATAAAAATATGTAGTTTGGGGGTACAAATCGCCATTTATTTTTACATATATGCACCACTTTACTTATTAAAAATACCATACATGATGACACATTCGCGCTGTTTCTCTTGAGCGGCTGAAAAGTTACGAGGTAACCTTTGGGGCAACATCCGTATATACAAGGTTACATCGTAACTTTTCAGCCAATCACGCGTCATCATGTATGCTGTTTTTAATAGCTTTGTTTGTTTGGGTGCTTGGAGCAGTATCTACTGACGAGCGTTTCAGAGTTGGATTTAAAGATGGTACAAACAAACCCGCTCGATAGCAATATAACCTTAATTTTATTATTATACAGCTATTATGAATAGGAAAAGTAAAAGTAATTTTTCAAACTAATGAATCTAGACTACAATAAAAATGCATCATATACTAGTATTTATGTACCTACCAAGTGAAGTTTTTAAAATATAATGATCGTTCTTTACATCAATCACATTGGTATCATTATATTATCCATATCGTGCATATTTGATGCAGGTATAAATCGGATTACATTTACAAACGACAGTTTACAACACGGTGTTAGCGCGATTAGGTTATGTTGCACAAATTGCTCGTAATTGCTCTGACGTCGGATCGCGAGCAGAAAGAGGAACCTCTTTGTGATCTGGATTTGCTTGCCCTAAACAAACAAACACGCACAAATCATGCTCTAAAATACAAACAAACCCGTAAAATTCCATGGATCTGCTTAGATCAGACAAACAAACAAACCTAATAAGTAACGTGGTGCATATATGTAAATATAAATGGCGATTTGTACTCCCAAACTACATGTTTATTTTTATAATGAAAAACGAATTTCTACTATTATGCAATAGTAAACATAAGTAAATCAAATAAAAAATGTTATATAAATATAACACAAAACTTAGAACTACACACATATATAGAGCATAACATTAAATTAGAAACTAAAAAAAAAGTAAAGCAAAATGGTAAAAAAATAACGATTATATATTATCAAACTAAATATTTATTCTTCCTAATAAAACAAACATTTCAATGTAAACACGAGAATGATCGCGTGGCGCGTCATCACAGCGTCATCGCCTATCCACCCTCTCCTTTCCCCGGGCCTCACCTACAATCTGCCTACAACTTACGAGGTAACTATTGCAATTAAATAATATTTTACCGACACGTAAGAGAGCCATCTTGTATGTAGTAGTCTAACTATAAAGTTTATATTTAAATCGAGACGGACATCAACGGCGTGCTGCCATCTACCGCTTTTTGTCCAAAATGTTCAAAAATCCGTTAACTATTTTGTCCATAAGGTTGACTAACTAGTACGTGTATATAAACAATGATTATACTTATAAGAAATTTCATTTTAATACGTTATGCAAATTTTCGGGTTAGGAATTTTGTATGTTTATATCAGCGCTGAACGGTTTGCAGTCACTTTGTATAAAATTTGTATAAGTTGGTACTTTTGTATGTTAATATTTGATATGTATTTACGGTAGGAACCAATATCCAGTAATTTTACCATTAAGGTTGGCCATTCTGATTCACATGTCTCTTTAATAGTAATAGAATTTTATTGTCCAACAGATTACAATCCATATAAAGGACAAAATTATAAATATAATGTGCAGACAGCAAATAACAAAGAAAATTGGAAAAAAGCAAATGTATCTTAACATACTAAATTACATACTAATCAAAAAAAACAAATACATAAACCAAAATTAAGCCAAATATATTCTACATGCATCGGTTATTTCAAGTAGTGAACTGTAGTTTATATCGCAGTGGTGTGAAATAATATTAAAATTACGCGTCATAACTAATAGCCGTGAATGAAACGCAGAGTTAATTGTAACAGTTGGTTTTTAGCATAGAATAGCGCAGATAGAACGTTCAGGAAACGCGGGAATTTTGAAAGTTAGTTTAAACGTAATTGTTGTTAATTAAGCGGACTCACGTAACTTACCTGAGATAATAATATCCTTATTTATGTCGTATTACACAAGTTCAAATTTCGAATTTTATTATTA
The DNA here is from genome assembly GCA_004143645.1 of Protaetia brevitarsis. Taxonomy (NCBI): domain Eukaryota; kingdom Metazoa; phylum Arthropoda; class Insecta; order Coleoptera; family Scarabaeidae; genus Protaetia; species Protaetia brevitarsis. The sequence continues at coordinate 37,954 of RXPK01000820.1, forward strand.
AATAAAGCCACTTTGATGTACACTTAAATGTTTTCATTATACAAATTGAAGGAGAGGACATTTTCACAACACTCTCTCACACCATCTCCACACGTACTGAGGAGAATAATCAAAAAAATCATAATTCAAAATTCATAGTTCGATTGCGCAATGACTTCATTAGAATACCAAAATAGAAAAATATATTACTTATTTCTATATCAACAAAATTTCTTCGTAAAATCTAGTTTACCTATTTAAACATTTTCATTTCTCAATCCTAAAACGCAGCTTTCAGATGCGCTTCTATCGATTTGGACGGTCATTATTTGACGCTTCTGACCTACTTACAGAAAACCACACGTCCGTAGTAGCAAATATAAATATTTTTTACATCTTACCATCCTATCATCAAAACGTTTCTACTTTGTCTACTCGCTCACTTCCCATAGAAAGCCAGCGAGTAGCGCCGAGAAAGATGCATTACCTGCCTTGGACGGGAAAACATTTTTCGTTACGCAACACAATGGAATACAAGAAGACGTAAATAGCCCCCAGCAAGCAAAACCAGCTTTCTTAAGAGAGACAGAAAAAGAAAAACAGTTTAAATAAAGTACCCCATTACAGTTCCCATCTTGTATGATGTAGCAGTGAATAGACGTTGAATGTTGGAGCAGCCAGCCTTGACTATCGTGGAAAAATTGGATATATGGTGTTATTAGATATTAATGTCTTCCCCACTATTAAAGGAGTATCTTCGTAATGCTTCCTACATCTTGATTTATTATCGGCAAAGCGCTTTGGTATTAAAAAAAAAGAAACACCAAATACTACGTAATGATAAGTGGAAATCCTTCTAGTGAAAGTACTTAGGTCTAAAGATAGCCACACGCTTTCGAGTAGATGCCGTAAAAATAAAAAAACAGGCTTGATTGAGATCCGTCAAAATGACGTAAAACGTAAAAATTATATTTTCCCCTTTTTCAGCTTGCTTTAGGCCTGATTTTACCTCGCAATTTACGCGATATTCCGAAAGATATTCCAACCTTTATGAATATTCATTGTTTCCGCAATTGCTTAATCGGTTAAGAAATCTGCGTGTAGTAGAACGCTTGGCTTGGGGGTAAAATTTACAGATGTAATGCCAACGAATGGAATAAAAGGGCACGTTAGCCCTGGGACTGTGGTTTTGTTAATTTACGATTTAATTGTTATAAGGTCAGGGTAAGCAATTATTAGGGTATACACATAGTCGAAGAATCGATTCTTAACTTAAACAAAAGGTTAGGGTTGTTTAAAAGAGTAAGAAAGATGTGAACCTCACGACAGGAGGATATGTAGGACATCTTTAATATATATTTTTTTTAAGAAATACAATTTAATAAAATAACATCTACTGTTTGTTCGCTAATGAAAATATAGTTTGCTGATTGCGATGAATGAATAATGAATGAAGACTTTCGGTTTGTTGAGATTACCCCAGTGACCAACAATATTTATTTCATATTTTATAAATATTTAAAAAATATTAAATCTTTCTTGAATATTAGTTATATTAATATAATATGCATAAAATATATTATAGAAAATATATTAGGAAAACATTTAAAAAATATATATGTTATATAGCATTAATAATATTTTAATGCAAATGTTTTCTCAATATATTTTTCATAACTCTGCGAGAATATTTTGCTTTGTATTTCTGTAAATATTTATTTCATATAAAAAAGAAGATCGAATTTTTGCTTTTGTACGTTTGGTGCCTAGGACGAATAATATAAAATGAGTAAAATATGTATACATATTAAATAAATATGTACCTATTTAAAATGATAGTTTAAAGATTAAATTAGATAATATATATCTAATATGATTTAAATTAGTATCTAAGTTGAGCGCTGTAACTTTTCTATTAATATATCTGCGTTTTTGTATTATATTATTTGTAATATTTGTAAGTTGCTAACGTCAACACAACACCTCTATTCATTACAGTGCCGGTGTTATATGATTTAGTATTTTTTATGCGTCTATGGATTAGGTACATAGAATGCATACGCGCACGTGCGTATCATCAACGTTTTCATTCGTTTATCCGTTACATGTTATAGTTTATAATAGTATACGATTAGGGCAGATTAGGGTTAACTGTGTAATTAATTGTTGCGGGGTGTGTTTTAGTTTTTGTGGTGACTACGAGGTAAGCAAAACTTTGAACATGTCATGGCATTTATAAGATAATTGGAATGCTCAATATTGCTATGTACAGAAATCGTTTAATAATATAATTGTAGGAATTTTATGCATCATATATGTACTGCATCTACCAGATAAATTGCTAGTTGATTTGCTTAAGAGATTCATCTCGGTAGATAAGCGTCATAACCTCAAATAGAGGTTAAAATACGTTGTGTTGTTTTAGTGTTTGTACGTAGAATGTTTTCAAATATTATGAAATAAAGTAAAAATAAGTATCGTAAGTATTAGAATGTAGCTACCACTCCAATTATTGTAAATGCTCCAAATGTATTAGTAGGTGTTGATAATGTTGTACGATGTTTTATTCATGGTATGATCTAATACAATTGGCATTGTTTTAGAGGCCACAAGGAAACGCCATGAGAGCGCCACTACCGAAGATATGAAAAAAGCCATAGGGTTGTACCTGGCACCAGCCAAGGCTAGACTTAAAAATGAGTATTTTTCATTTTTATTGGCTTATTCAAATAAAATGATAACAAATACGTTTGTTTTTTTTTTATTTAGAACACTTCAATTAAAAAATAGTGATTAATTTGATAAACCTTCAGTATGCCTTCAAAAATGCCAGAATTATTGATTATTAACTTGTATGGTGAGTGTGAAAAAACAAGTTCTTGCCTTTTAGACAACTATATGTATGTTTCAACTTTTCGTTATCGACGTTATACATTCTAAATAACCAAGAACAATTTTAGTTCATTTTGACAAATTAAATAGATTGCATAAAAAATCTCAATTTTCATATAAATATTTTAGAAAAAATATAGCGCTTACATTAATTTTAAAATATGGAATAAATATTTTATCTATATTTAGAAAAAAAATATTCAAAAACCTCTCACGAAAAATATTTATAAAATATTTGATGATGATTTGTTCGTAGCCGTTAATGCTATTTTATGTTTTTCCTTTTTTTGTGAGTTACCGGCTGGTTTCTATATAATGAATTAATTTTTTTTAAACAATCAAACTCTTCATTTTACGTTTCGACAAACTGAACATTTTAAATTCAAACTGCCAAAGATTACATTTAAAATCTTCATCATTTTAAATGTAATCTTCGGCAGTTTGAATTTAAAATGTTCAGTTCACAGTAATTTGTAAATTGACATGTTTCAATAATTTTAATTAAAATATGTAATTTTTAAATAAGTTTTAAAATGTCAGTGTGATTGTCCCTAAATGTATAAAAAAAATTAAGTTATAATAAACAATTTTCTGAGGAAGACAACAACAATAAAGTTTGTCGAAAGGTAAAATAAAGAGTTTGATTGTTTAAAAAAATTTAATTCATTATATAGAAACCAGCCACTAACTCACGAAAAAAGAAAAAACATATTTATAAAATATATTTTTAAAAATATCTATGTAATATTTCTGGCTGTTAGGGTAGTACCATATGTGGGTAAGATCTCACCTATTTTTAATTTTTTGTTTAGGATTAGTTTCTAGTTATAGCCTTATATATAATGTAAACTTTATTTTATTTGTTAATTCAGGCTTACTTGGTATATTTTTTTATTATATTTTTGCTCTGGGAGATTTTTCATCTTTCGGGATGTTTGTTCGGTAACATTTGCTGTATTCCCCTCAAACTAGAGTAAATAACGGTATCTTAATATCAGTTGCTGGTTATCCATTTCAACTCGATGTTGGTCTACCTGACAGCGATAACAAATCGAAGACAGATAAATTTTACTGTTAGTTTAGATCATTCATTCTGCTTGTGGCCACGAAAGACGACGTATGTTAGTGAATTCCTAGGGTAATTTGAAGAATAGCCCGGCCGCTCTGAGGATCGAAATGCTGGACTGGACGATGAGTTAAAATGACTCCAGAATCAGTCTTTTACATTATTTTTCACAAATTCCAAAAAGAAAATAATTAATTAGTTTCAATTCAATATTAACCAGTAAATTAGATTTATGTAATTTATGATTATAGGGATCTGTACATACATCGATACCATGAATAGTGGATGATATTAAAGTTTTCTTTTCAAATTTAGTTTTTTCACCATTTACGGATAGATGACTCTGATTTAAATGGAGCAATTTCGACATTTTCGCCACGAAAGTTTGAATACGTAATTTTGTATTAAATAAATTGTTTTATACAGGGTATTCCACGTAACTGGTTCATTAAAACTTTATAATGTTCTATTATTTACTTATATTTGAGATTTTGGCACCAGTATATGTTCGATTGGAACTATAAATGTAAAATACCTTAACCAAAATATCACTTCCGGTTGACCGGAAATGGACGTCAACTTTCTTATTTTAAATAGAATGATACAATTTTTTATTCATTTTTGGATTCTAAAACTATAAATACGTCAGTGTTCATTAGCTATTCCTATAGCTACATGTTGCCGTTTTTGAGTTATTTAAGTTTTTCTTTTTTTTTTTTAGTCATAATCATTGCGTCATTGAGAAATTAATATCTCGGTTAATACTGCAAGTAGAGACTCCAAATTTGCTATGTTATGAATGTAGATATAACTCTAAGAAACGGTAAGCACACTTTACATTCTAACATACAGGGTGTTCAAAACTGAGGAACAAAGTGACATATTTTCAAATGCAGAAAACTCATTTTTTTTTAAATAGAACACCCTGTATTTTAATTCGGAATTAGGAAGTAAATATCATCCCCTATCGCTTTATATGAGCATTCCCTATACCTATCTTTAATAGATTTTGAGATATGAGCGACTTTTTGTTAAACAGACTAAGTAGCCCTATCTTTGCGTGTTTGTACCTCGCTCTGAATGGGATTAATGTCAAATTCATTGACTAACCAAAAGTGTTTATGTATATCATTGTAATTACACTTTCGTACAACGCAATATTAATAGAAATGACTATTCGAACAGACATTCTTGTATGGTTACTCAAAAATAATACATGAATTTGACGTGAATCCATTTCAGAGCCAGCTACAAACATTTAAAGATAGGGCTACTTAGTCTGTTTAACAAAAAGTCGCTCATATTTCAAAATCTATTAAAGATAGGTATAGGGAATGCTGATATAACGTAATAGGGGATGATATTTACTTCCTAATTCCGAATTAAAATACAGGGTGTTCTATTTAAAAAAATTGAGTTTTCTGCATTCGAAAATATGTCACTTTGTTCCTCAGTTTTGAACACCCTGTATCTTGGAATGTCAAGTGTGCTTACCGTTTCTTAGAGTAATATCTACATTCATAACATAGCAAATTTGGAGTCGCTACTTCCAGTATTAACCGAGATATTAATTTCTCAATGATGCAATGATTATGACTAAAAAAAAGGAAAACTTAAATAACTCAAAAAACGGCAACATGTAGCTATAGGAATAGCTAATGAAAACTGACGTATTTATAGCTGTAGAATCCAAAAATGAATAAAAAATTATATCATTCTATTTAAAATAAGAAAGTTGACATCCATTTCCGGTCAACCGGAAGTGATATTTTGGTTAAGGTATTTTGCATTTATAGGTCCAATCGAACAGATACTGGTGCCAAAATCTCAAATATAAGTAAATAATAGAACATCATAAACTTTTAATGAACCACTTACGTGGAATACCCTGTATACTTGTAATATTCAAGAGTTTTGTTTAGGTATATACCAAATATTTCATAACTGTAATAGTACAGTTTGTAATAACTATACTATTACAGTCATGAAATATTTGGTATATACACATACATATGATAAAATGTGGATGTATAAATACAACACTGAAATAATATATAAATATACTTTATTTATAAAAGTTATAATCTAAATAAAGTTATGCACAACGACCCGTTTATGATAAGAAACACATCGAAATCCCTTAACAACATTAGATCTTCTTGTTCTTGGTTTGGCTCAACGCAGTTTAAGCGCAGGTGGATGAGGCGTTATAAGTTATTTACAAATCAGTGCCATATGGATAATGTAGCTTTCCAAATGCATACAGCGCCCAATTCCCAGCACAATAACTAATTTACCACGTGATTACAATAACCAATGAGAAATTGGACGAAATTTTTCCTATTAAGATTCTACCCCCTGCTTAAGATGGTCTATTACTATGATTACAGGGATCTGTACATACATCGATAACACGAGTAGTGGATGATATTAAAGTTTTCTTTTCAAATTTAGTTTTTTCACCATTTACGGATAGATGACTCTGATTTAAATTGAGCAATTTCGACGTTTTCACCAGAAAAGTTCAAATACGTATTTTTGTATTAAATAGTTTGATATAGTGTTTATAACTCCAATTTAAGACTCCCAAAATTAGAAAAAACATAGCATTTTGATTTTGAAATAAAGAGTTACGCTTGTTTTGTATTAAAACATTATTTCAATGCACGTTTAATGTGTTTTTTACAACGGTATTTGATAATTACATTTTCTCAAATTTTAATAACCAGAGAAGGGGCCTTGGGAGCGTGCTCTTTAGGTAAGTTTATATTCATTTACGTTCTGAAAAATAATCATATTTGCCATTAAAATTTCATGATTTCAAAACAGAGCTTCCATTCACCCTTTACTCTTCATTCCACGCAGTATCACACAAAAGGAAAACACACCCAGAATAATCAACAATAAAAAAAACAATTATCTATTCCGGGAAAACGAAGACACTTGAACAGGAGCGCGCTTCCAGGTTAGCGATCCGAAAAGTAATTAACTCTTCTTCAAACTGCTCCAACATTTTGAAACCTATTTTCGTGCGACCCGAAACATTGCTGATGTTAGTCACGTAAGTTCGCAGAGAAATAGCTTTTTCTGGGACGATATCGGCAAGGCGCGAGTGCACTTTAGCTACTATAGATCTCCCAGAGAAACGAACGTAGCAAGCGTAGAATGTGTGTGTATATCTATCTCCCTTAAGGGATGGTTTCCATTGCCAAGTAATGCGCAGTTACGCTTGAAGAGATAAAACTGATTTGGTTACTAAATTGGGCCCGACGCGAGCTGGTTCGTAGAATATTTATGCAGCTCTAGTGCGTCAAAGAAGTAAGTATGTACGGAGTCATTTTATTGTTGAATAATTTAGTTAGTGGAGGGAGTCGTATGTTTATATTGCTGTCAGTTTAATAATCTGTCCTAATGCGCTTTGATGAGTGAGCGTACTTATTTTATTATCTGATACTAACATACATTTACTAATTTGATGCTTTATTGAATTATATAGAGTTTATTTACTACGCCAACATGAAAATTAATGGAAAGTTTGTTAGATTTATTTAAAAACAATTATCTACAAAATTCTGCATGAGATATAAATTACATTTTGTATAAGGTTTGATTAAACATAAGCAAAGATATAGGGTGCTATTATACACAGAGATTCAAAATGATTGTCAAATCCGCTCCTATAGATAGTAACAGGGGTGTAGGTATATGCCGCGTGTTTGTAATGAAGGTTTGAACTAAGTCAGTGTTGGAACATAAGAAAGTAACGGATCTGTCATAAATAAGGAAAACGTAACCTATATTTGAACTCGCATTATATAAACGACTATGGATTGGTGTTTCTGCTTGTAAAATGAAATGAATTAATTTAACCTTTACTAAATTATGATTTATAATTCAGTACTAACTAAATTTATTTATTACTTTAATATAACATACAATTAGTATAATATTAAGTGACAAAACTGCATCTCAGTTCTTCTATGGTATGCATGCGGTTTCTATAGATCCTATTTTTTAGATAGCCAAACATGAAGTAATTAATGGGTTAGTCAGGCGATCTTGGTGGCCATCTTTGTGCTCTAACGACCTGTCAGTAAAAAACTGTTGAAGATATTGGCAGGTTTGTCGAGCGTATGTGCTGGAGCATTATCGTGCTGAAAAATAACCTGCTTCAAGCTCATTTTCTTGTAACTCTGCACTAAACAATTCCAACATCTGTTGGTAACGTTGGGCTGTTACAGTTTCCTCGAAGAAAATTGGCCTATTTTCGTTGCCTGGACATAGCTAACCAAACTCCAACTTTTACGGATGCAATTGCGTTTCTCGAAATTCGTGTCGATTTTCTGCAGACCAGATACAATAGTTTTGTAAATTGATATAGTCTGTTTGAGAAAACCAGGCTTCATCCAGAAAAATGATTTGATTTAGCAAGTCATCGTCCCTTAAATTGTTATTAAACCAGTGACAATATTCCAATCGCCTATCGTGATCTAATGGTAATAATTCCTGTAACCGTAGAAACTTTATAGGGATGAAATGTAACTTTTTTTGACAGCTCATTGCGCTGAAGTGTATGATAAGCCTACAAAATATATAAAATGTAATAAACTATTTCCTTAATGTTAATATTTGATTTTTAATCCTTTTGTTGAGCTATTTACCACAGATAAATTCCCTTATTTTCTTACATATTCAGAAATACTATTGTTGGTGATATTAGATGTAATATAAACGATTTGAAAAAAAATTATAAGATAAATAATCGAAAGATACTACAACACGCACGCCAATGTCGCTAAATGTCAAAAAAAATTCATTTATTGTATGAAATTTGTATGCAGCTAACTTCGCTCATTAAATTGGTAATAGTATAGATAAATTTTTTCCGGAAACAGTATTTTTTCTTACGACAGATCATTGAATCACATGGTACATCGAGTAGGAACGAGAGGTTATAGCGGTCTTAAATTTCTAAACCTAACTTCACACAGCAACAACAGCTTCCAAAATGGCAGTTTTTATTGTTTACGTTCATATCTACATAAATTAGTTACTCATCCGTTTAATCTATATGATTTACTTGTTTTATTTATTTTTTTACGTATTTTATGTTTTGATTACCCCTGCAATTTTAAAAACATTTAATGAACTTATATTCTTGTGTAAAAGGTAAGATCGGTGGCCAGTGGCCATAACATTTAATACTTTCTTATATATTATTTGTTAGGTTTAAGTGAAATAACACAAATAACCGTGAAAGAAGACACCATGGGTATCATGTTGTAGTGCCAGTCACTCTCGCAAGATAAATTGTGATGCTAACGATGGTCGCAGTTTCTTGGGATTTCCGAATGAATCTAATATATATGACACGACAAGAATTGAGAAAGTGCATGAATAAGAAGAACTATTATCGTTGTGCAGAGATTCCTAGGTCACATTAAATCAATTTATTTGTTAGATACACATTTTAAGCTAGATTGCTATTTATCGCAGTGACTAACCTATTTCATTTTATGTTCATTTTTTAAAATAATGTGATTTTGGTTTGAACTGCATTATACTGCTATAAATTTTAATCGTATTTATTCACATTATAGATAATTCGATATTATATAGTCTGCGTTTGAACTCTATCCACTTGTGCACCCCCGGACATTATTGTTGACAAACCAGTGCAGGATCGGATGTTAGAAATGAAGTAGTCGAATAGAAAGGAACAATCTAGGGATATAGTCATAGCTCTTGACCCTAATTAAAAGTTATTGTGTATTCGTGTCAGAAATTTGAAAGTCCTTTCCACCGATGCTGTTGCATTTTTATTAATTTATTTGAGAAAGAACCACAAACATATTATTTCTGGAGAATCTTTTACATTATAAAAATATAAACAAAGATTTATTTCACAAAAAGGAAAGAATATGAACATAATTATCCTAAAACACTTGCAAATATATGTATCACTTAATTAAACATTATTTTACTGGAATCGTGTTTTTTATTACTATAAACTGTTCATAAATATTTGCAACAAAATCAGAATAAAAAACGCATAAATTTGTGTATTTTTTTAATCTATTTTTCTACTTCCTTTAGAATATAAATTATTCTACACGTTTGAAAATTCCGGCAACAGCTTTACAAAATGGCAGCTGGGTTGAAGGTCATTCAAACGGACCACTCAAGAACAATGGATTTTTGCGAACATGTCCTTAGTGTAATATACTGTACTTACTGTAATATACTGTGCTTACTGTAGCCAATGCATTTAATTTTTCTCTTTAAATTTATTCTCGTAGATTGATTTACCATCTCTAACTTTAGAAAATAAAATAACGATCAACACAGAAATCGATATATTTACTTACCTTTGAGTCTAATAAAATGAAATAGAACACCATTCTACAAATATGTTTTAAGCAAAATCTCACGTAAAGCTAGTCATCTGTGCGTGATCCCAATATTGCCCGCACTTGTTTCAAATGTAAATTACATTATTGCATATTACTATATCGAGATACATACACTCGAAACTCTAAAATTACACATTCCTCAAGCGCAAGCACAAATGAAACTTCAACAATAACACACTAGACTTCAGTAGTAGTAGAATAAACTCCTTATGCAAGAGCTTTAAACCGATTTACCACGCCAGTATTGCTATATGTACTTGTTGATTGTACTCAACTCAACATGTGCATTTGCGTGTTTGTAGAATCCCAAACAAATCCACTTTGAAATACTAAACTGATCGGCGAAAGAGTACACTTATGACAATTGTGATTTATATCTTTGAAGGTCCATAACTAGGTTATATAATGTGAGACGTATAAAATATGTAATACTTCCTAAGTCATACATATATTTTATTATTTATTGCAATTTACTGTCACTTTAACAAATCTTCACCAGGCAGATTTTACTACAAAATAATAAAATATAACAGAATTAAACATAGTAGAGTATGTGGGTTCTTAATTTTAGGTTAGTTGTATTGCGACAGATGAAGTATTCATCTCATCTCAATAATTATGCCGCTTCAAAATATTATAGGATAGAATAATGGACTATAGTAAATATAATGCACGTGTAAGTCAAATTGCTATAAGAATTTAAAAAGAAATCATTATTATTAAACAAAGATACGGAACTTCACGTAAAAGTAATCAAAACATCTGTCATAAATGTATATATTTATATTATTCTATAAACTTGTTTAAGGTAAAGTCAGGTAAGTGTGTAACCGGGGCAAGTGTGTAGTTTGTTTATATTTATTTTTAAAATTGAAATACGGACGTCCTCTTGTTATATATTAATGTACTAAACTTCATACTAATTTTACCAAACAAAAATTCGCATCTCCTACGTGTAATAACTTGAATAATCTTTGAAATATCATTACCTTATTAAACAGGCATCAGTTGAGTACTTACACTCTTGGCCGAATATAAGATAATGCTATTAATCATATAAAATGCGGAACGTTACGCATTGCTCCATTTTGCTGGGTAAGTGTGTAGTATTGGTCCGCATTGCAGAAAAATACGTTTAAGCGCATGAGAAACAGCTTTATTGCAGCGCTGCATGTTGCTGAATGCAATAAAACTATGGGGCAACTTGAAAAGTGACAAGTGAGAGGTTATTTTTTGGTGTTAATCGTGTTTTTTGTGTTTTTTTTGACATATAGATATATCTAACGTAGTGTGTATCATATATAAATTTGCTATGGAGAACAGAGAGGAGAATTTAATGGCAATACTTATTGAAGACGATGTAATATTTGACAATATTGCTACAATAAATAATGTTGTCCTCGGCATTGTAGAAAATGATGATATAGTTGAGGGATATGCTGGCAGAAAAAAACCTGCTTTCTAGCTTTAAGTTACATGCATTAAATTAAAAATATGTTGAAGTATTAAATAATAATAATGCTGCGTTTTTTTCAAACTTTTTATTTATTTATTAGTTGTTTAAGCAATTCATTCCTTTCTGACTGAATAGCAACCATTGTCTCACTAATTCATTATTTTCGTCAACACTCTTCTTAAGTTCTCTTGTTATAGCTACTCTAGCTGTTTCTATATCATCATTTTCTTTCGATTATGTAACTAGATTCTTTCTGTTCTTCCTCTCTATATATGCAACTGGTGTATCTGCTCTCCTGCTTACTTCTGATTCCTCTATCTCTGTGCTTGTCTCTCTCCTGCTTTTTCAAATTTGTAAGCAGAAGCATAAGCATAATCAGGATCTGTCAAATACAAACAGTTTCATATAAATTCAACTTTGCTCACTTTATTGTAAATAACGTTTTTTTTAAATAAAACTTACCCTCATTAATCTTTTTTCTTCTTCTGATGTCACTTCCAAGTGTGTATACTTCATTTTTCAACTTACTTTGTATTGAATTTAGTTTTTACCTGCCATAACTGTTTCCCATAGAACCATAGAACACACAAACAAAGCTTTTGTAGGTTTAAGTATTTGTTTACCTTGCTTTAAGCGCTTTGATGCACATATAATTATACGCTGCAATAGATGGCTGACCGCTGAAAAGAAAGCGCTTGTAAAAATATGTATTTTGTACGTTCAGGGAAGTTTAACATCTCAGCGCTGTAGCGCTGAGCTTCCCTGAATGCGACCACTGACAGTGTTTAAAATTTCTTTTTTTTTTTAGTAACCGTGATAATTATAAAAGGTGATATCTATTGAAGGCTTTCAACTGAGAATATATTACTGTATTCTATGTGTAAAATTTATCAAAATGTCTTATTATGTGAACAGTGTTACATTTTCCTCGCACTGTGCAATTTTTACTACACACTTACCTGACTTTACCTTATTTATATTATTCTATAAACTTGTTTAATATAAACACACAAAAAAGTTTTTTATTATTCTAATTTTGACAATGTAAGAATACTAGCTTTTAAAAGGGAGGTGACATATATGATAGCCTTGTATATACCCCAAGATGTAAGGTGTTTAATACTTTCACTGATATACAAATTTCCTCAACGTTTCCTGTTCCTTGCTAGCACTTTTCCACTATTCCAATCTGTCTCCTCCAAGCACTAACCCATCACATTATTTCACTTTTACATGATCTCCCTCTTATTCTCTTCCTCTGCGGCTATGTTTGCTTCTGGTTCTCCAGTCGAATTAAGTATCAAAACACACTTGTTTCCCTATACTGCTTTGTATTGGTTTTGAATTTGTTCTTACTACCTCGTTTCGAACTCTGTCTCTCCTTGTGTTGCCTCGGAAGGTGATAATAATAAAGGAAAACACTTCACTAATTAATTTTAACCGGGTTTTACTTGACAGCACCGACCGTACATTCAACATAACCTAACACACATCTTCTATATGACTGTTCGAGTCGGTTTGCGTTAAAAGTAATGTTAATTTATCATACTGAATCGGGGAGAATTAGAATTTTCTCTTGCAATTAATTCATTTATTAATAACATCCTTGATAGCGTTTCATTACAATAAATATTTCGGCTTTCTTTAATTTTGCCATTTTCACGTTTTATTTATTCGCGTTCCTTGGGTAACTGATGTTTGATTCTGTAGATGGCGCTGGTTTGCGATGTATTATATTATTTTTAATTTAATTTCTTTTTTTTTGGTTATTTTTGCCGTGAAACGATCAATATTTGTAGTAAGTAATAAAACGGATTTTATTTTTTTGGTACAACATAAGAGGAAATATAACAACCAATATGAGCCAGCTAGTTCGATACTGCAAACTTTTGTATTATTGTATTATCGTTCACTGCAATTGATGCAACGTAATTTACCACGTGACTATAATGTTGCTGCTGTTATCCAGAAACTTTATTTGTGTATAGAGCACGTGCCTCTATGTATTTACACTGAAAATCCAGTTTTTCGTGCGCAAACAATACCGAAACTTGAAACAATGGAATTTTATTCTAAAAGTTTGATAATATTGCGTTTATACCGTGCGGAAACTTCATACATTCGAATATAAAACGCGCCGAAATAATATATAAATTCTCCTAAAAACCCATATCAGCTGAAATGCGAGGGAATCTGCAAACTCGTTTATAACGAAACTAAAAAAAAGGTATCCACCGAGAAAAAAAGGTCATTTTCTTCAGTTACCTACGCTGCTTCTTTTTCGTCTCGCGTGCGCCGTTCCTCTTCGTAAATTTATTTCCCAATTCGTTAGACGGATGCTTTGTTTCGCTTTTTCCGGATTCGCTTGCGTTCGCAAGTCGCTTGCCCGGGATTTTTGCGGACAGGAGCAACAAATGGGCCATAAACGGGGATGCGTAGGCAATTTAGCGGTGCAAACGAGGACAATTAAGACGATAATTCGTTTCCGGCCGTTACGGGAATGTTTCTTAATAGTCCACGGTGAATGCGTTTGCAATTTTTTTTTTTTTTTTCTGTTCTGGTCCGAGTTTTATCGTTTAGAAGAATAAATTTTTCCTCAAGTAATTCGATAAGCAGAAAATATAATCGGTTAAAAAGTTTTTGGGGTGTAAAATTTATATTAAATTCTCTTTCGAAAAAGATTTAGAGATTTAAGTTTGTTAAATGGGAAAACTCATTTTACTATACAGGTATTCCACGTAAGTGGTTCATTAAAAGTTTATGATGTTCTATTATTTACTTATATTTGGATTTTGGCACCAGTACCTGTTCGATTGGAACTTAAATGTGAAAATACCTAAACCAAAATTTCACTTCCGGTTGACCGGAAAGGATGTCAACTTTCTTATTTTAAATAGAATGATATAATTTTTTATTCATTTTTGGATTCTACGGCCATAAATACGTCAGTTTTCATTAGCTATTCCTATACCTACATGTTGCCGTTTTTGATTTATTTAAGTTTTTCTTTCTTTTTAGTCATAATCATAGCATCATTGAGAAATTAATATCTCGGTTAATACTGCAAATAGAGACTCCAAATTTGCTATGTATGAATGTAGATATAACTCTAGGAAACGGTAAAGCCAACACTTTACATTCCTACATACAGGGTGTTCAAAACTGAGGAACAAAGTGACATATTTCAAAATGCGGAAAACTCAATTTTTTTAAATAGAACACCCTGTATTTTAATTCGGAATTAGGAAGTAAATATCATCCCTATCGCTTTATATCAGTATTCCCTGTACCTATCTTTAATAGATTTTGAGATATGAACGACTTTTTGTTAATATTTTTTGCTTCTCCAAATTCATGACTAATTTGGATTCATAAACAGCCTTCTATTGAAGATTGTTACGATACTAACGATAGGTTTGTGGATTTTGAGTTAATCATATAGTCTGGACGTTGGAATAGCTATATGATAAGGACTTGCGTAATTCAAGAGGAATTGATGAGGATCTATTCCCTAACAGCCAGAATATTACATAGATATTTTTAAAAATATATTTTGTAAATATTTTTCGTGAGAGGTTTTTGAATATATTTTTCATATTTTTTTCTAAATATAGATAAAATATTCAATTAAAATATTATTCCATATTTTAAAATTAATGTAAGCGCTATATTTTTCTAAAATATTTGTAAATATTTATATGAAATTGAGATTTTTTATGAAATCTATTTAATTGTCAAAATGAACTAAATTGTTCTTGGTTATTTAGAATATATAACGTCGATAACAAAAAGTTGAAACATACATAGAGTTGTCTAAAAGGCAAGAACTTGTTTTTTCACACTCACCATACAAGTTAATAATCAATAATTCTGGCATCTTTTAAGGCATACTGAAGGTTTATCAAATTAATCACTATTTTTTAATTGAAGTGTTCTAAATAAAAAACAAACCTATTTATTATCATTTTCTTTGAATAAGCCAATAAAAATGAAAAAACCTCATTTTTAAGTCTAGCCTTGCTGTGCCAGGTACACCTTATGGCTTTTCATATCTTCGGTAGTGGCGCTCTCATGGCGTTTCCTTGTGGCTCTAAAACAATGCCAATTGTATTAGATCATACCATGAATAAAACATCGTACAACATTATCAACACCTACTAATACATTTGGAGCATTTACAATAATTGGAGTGGAAGCTACATTCTACAACTTACGATACTTATTTTTACTTTATTTCATAATCTTTGAAAACATTATACGTACAAACAATAAAACAACACAACGTATTCTAACCTCTATTTGATGTTATGACGCTTATCTACAGAGATGAATCTCTTCAGCAAATCAACTAGCAACTTATCTGGTAGATGCAGTACATATATGATGCATAAAATTCCTACAATTATATTATTAAACGATTTCTGTACATAGCAATATGAGCATTCCAATTATCTTATAAATGCCATGACATGTTCAAAGTTTTGCTTACCTCGTAGTCACCACAAAAACTAAAACACACCCCGCAACAATTAATTACACAGTTAACCCTAATCTGCCCTAATCGTATACTATTATAAACTATAACATGTAACGGACGAAACGAATGATAACGTTGATGATACGCACGTGCGCGTATGCATTCTATGTACCTAATCCATAGACGCGTAAACAATACTAAATCATATAACACCGGCACCGTAATGAATAGAGGTGTTGTGTTGACGTTCGCGACTTACAAATATTACAAATAATATAATACAAAACGCAGATATATTAATAGATAAGTTACGCGCTCAACTTAGATACTAATTAAATCATATTAGATATATTATCTAATTTAATCTTTAAACTATCATTTTAAATAGGTACATACCTACTTAATATGTATGCATATTTTACCTATTTTATATTATTCGTCCTACGCACCAAATGTACAAAAGCAAAAATTCAATCTTTTTTTTTATATGAAATAAATATTTACAGATATACAAAGCAATATATTCTTGCAGAATTATGAAAAATATATTGAGAAAACATTTGCAATAAAATATTATTACTGTTACATAACATATATATTTTTTAAATATTTTCCTAATATATTTTCTATAATATATTTTATGCATATTATATTAATATAACTAATATTCAAGAAAGATTTAATATTTTTTAAATATTTATAAAATATGAAATAAATATAGTTGGTCACTGGGGTTGGTATTGGTGCTTTTTGCTTCAGTATTATTAACAAAATTTAAAGAATTCACCACTTTAAAGCTCTCTAATTACATATATATATACACATATTAAACAAAAAGTATGATGCTTAAACGTTATTTAACATTTTTCCCAATATTTTTCACATCTTTTTTTATGTTGTACCAAGGAAAAGCTTAACAATTTTTCGATTATCAAATTCCTAACACATCCCCACGAAATCAAATTACTCGAAGGACGTCACCCTCAAATTACCCCCAAGCGTAATTTTATCTGCCAACGCCGCCAGAGGTTGCTGGAAAGCCGTCACAGTCACTTACACTGCACAGGTATCGCCTAGACTAAAAGTTTATGCGATCTTTTTAGTGCTCGCGATAAGCTCTGAATATCGTCGACTTTAGCATTCGTTTTTTTTTTTTTTTGGCAGGTGTGCTTACGTGCTGGCAATCTAGCGGTAGTTGGAGTTTTGCGTCGGGCTCTCTCTCTAATGTATTCAGAAACTTTTAACCTTTAGGAGTGACGATAAAAACGCGAGGGAAAAATGCCTAGTATGGAAGCGATCGCGAAAATAATCAATGCTGGTGATGATCGTAGGATTAATTTCAAGAGGCAACAGTTTTAGCATATTTTCTCACAAACACCTATATATAGAACTCCTTCTTTTATGTTATTTACACTTCACTGTTGGACAAAAATTTCAATGTAATCAGGAAAAAATATTTTAAAACAACGTTGCAAAAACAAAGACTTTGTTGTCAGAAATGTTGAGGTAATATTTATTTAACATTGCCATATTCACAAGTGAATCATTTACAAGTAATGATACAACATTTGCGCTTGTAACATTAACATTTTTACATTTTATTAAAGTGTAAAGTTAGGTACGTATTGCTGTGAACTGATGGTCCAAGCATAAATAAAGAGAAATTAAAAAATGACAAAATTAATTTAGCAGCTCAGCAAAAATGAATTCAAAGGGTGCCAGAGAGATACTAAATCTCAAGGTAGCTTCTAAAAAAGTAAAGTGGGCGATTGTAAAATTAGACTTTCTTTTAAATCCCCAAAAATAGAACTGGCAAAACCAAAAATAAAAGAACTAGTGATTTTAAAATGATATTTACAATCATTAAGTTTATTTTAAAAAAAAAAAAAAAAACATTTAATTACAATAATGATGATGCAGAAAATGAACCTTGAATTTATGATTCTGGACAAACAAAAACTGCAAGAATTTAATATGACAAAGGACGATTTAAAATCCTTTAACAAACAAAATGGAGATTCGTTCTAGAAGGAATTTCATAAAAAAAAATCATCCACGCGGTCATGAAATCTAAACTATAATTTACACGTGGAGAAATAGATACAATTTACATTGAAATTTAAAATTTAATAGCTCAAAGCTTCACTTCACCTTCCCCGAGGTGATTAACAAAAATACAAAACAATTAATAAGAAAACGGATAATTTAACACACTTTCGCGGAATCCTCTAGAACGTTTTTACAATAATTACTGATCTAACATCCAAAATGTGTACACAATTAAACAATACAGCAATAATTAATTAGGAGTTCCTTGAAAGCTAATCAAACAAATAACCGAGCAACAATTTAAAATAAAAATGAATTTACCTCAACGGCAATAAAAAAAAACAACAACTCTACTTACGGCGAAAACTTTCAACGAACTGCTTGCCCTTTTGAGGGCCTCCCGCATATATATGAAATATACAACTCGTGCGTTGAACGCAGAACGCAACTCTAAGAAAAACTCTAACAAATATACTATACAATACGGGGGTACGCAAAATGTACAAATAAATGATTTTAAATATATACAACTGGCCAAAAGAAATGAAACAAACAATTAATTCAAAATTCTTAATAAAACTTAGAATAGTGGAAACTCTGACATTGTTTTGACAAGGCTGATTAGGAATAAATAAAAATACACATGTGAATTTCCGAAACCCGGGGTGCCATACCATAGCAGTATGTTTCTGCAAATTTAGAATTTTGAAAACACAAAACTAATGGAGCAAATTTTCTCTATAAAGTAAATAATGGTGATGAAATTTTTTAACATTTTTTGTAGCCTATAATAATGATGTTAGTGGGGTTGTGGTTGCGCTCTGCGCACTTGTAAAAGTTAGTATCGCTTGCCATCACAAGTTTTTTCGTACCGCGCATACACGAGTTGGCGCGAACCTGTGTACCCCCTCTTTCACAATAAACGGTAATCGTGACTGGACAGGGCGTGGATAGGAGCATCTTGGGATTGTGCGTCGCGATTGTTTTGATGAGAAAAAAAATCCCGTCAATAATGAATCAACATTATCAGGTAAGTTTCATTTATAATGCTAAAGTAGGTATGTCAATCCTTTCAAATTCATCGAAGATCTTTAAGACAGATATGTATTATGTATATTATAACCTATATATGTTATAGTAAAACCTACCCGTTGTGCTATAAGGATGAGCAATGTCATGTAATATCATTCTTAGAATTGATAGTAATTCTTGATCAAATACAAAGTTTACAATAATTATGTGTGTCTTTTTTTTTAATTTCAGAGAGAATTAGAAGAAATATTGTACTCACAGATACAGAATACGAAATAACTGTCATGGAATGGTTTCGTTATGCAAAACAAAGATTTGATAGAAAAACAGCAAAATGTTCAAAGGAATAAAATGCATTCGGGGCGTTTTTCTTAGGTGTTGTGAGGTTTTGTTTAGATTCTATTCATGTTAATTTATGTGCCCCATAATCTGTTTCCAATACTGAAGTTTATTAAAATGGAATTTAATGTACTTTTTTTTTAATCAATAAATGCCTTTATTGTCTTCTGTAAGCAGCATGTTACTTTTTAAAGTATTTATTAATGTATTTCGTTTACTTAAATAGTTATTTATAATATTATTCATAGTATTACTATTTAGTTTTTACATAGAACTATATGATATATGATTGACCATTTTAATGTATCTGCAAAAATAACTACAAAAAAAGATTTATAATGTTATATTAGAAAAATGTCTTATCCATTGTATTTTTCTAGCATTAATGTTTAATGTTAATATTGTAATTTTAGTAAGTGAAGATAAATTCGTATAAACAGAGGGGCCCGATCTATCGAGTGAACATGAATTATAATATTAACATTGAATTTTAATAAGACTGAATTGAGATTCCGTTTTATATTAATTAATATAACCTCTCGATAAACCTCAACATCATGTTTCTTGTACACAGAGATTCAAAATGATTGTCAATTCCGCTCCTATAGATAGTAACAGGGTGTAGGTATATACCGCGTGTTTGTAATGAAGGTTTGAACTAAGTCAGTGTTGGAACATAAAGAAAGTAAACGGATCTGTCATAAATAAGATGTAATATAAGGAAAATGTAACTATATTTGAACTCGCATTAGGATTGGGTTTCTGCTTGAAAAAGAAATGTAATTAATTTAACTTTACTAATTATGAGTTTACAAATTTAGTCCTAACTGATGATTTATAATGTATTAAACAAAACTGCATCTCTCAGTTCTTCTATGGTATGCATGGGTTTCTATAGATCCTTTTTTAGATAGCCAAACTGAAGTAAACTAATGGGTTAGATCAGCGATATTGGTGGCCATCTTTGTGCTCTAAGACCCGAAGTCAGCAAAAACTGTTGAAGATATTGGCAGTTTGTCGAGCAAGTATGTGCTGGAGCATTATCGTGCTGAAAATAACCTGCTTCAAGCTCATTTTCTTGTAATCAGACAATAAACAATTCAAATTGATTCAGGTGAACGTTGGGCTGTTACAGATTTCCTCGAAGAAATTGCCCTATTATTCAGTTGGCCTGGACATAGCTAACCAAACTCCAACTTTTACGTGAATGCAATTGCGTTTTCGAAATTCGTGTTGGATTTTCTGCACACCAGATACAATAGTTTTGTAAATTGATATAGTCAGTTTAGATAAAACCAGGCTTCATCCGAGAAAAATGATTTGTTTAGCAAGTCATCGTCCCCTAAATTGTTATTAAAACCAATGACAATATTCCAATCGCCTATCTTGATCTAATGGTAATAATTCCTGTACCGTAGAAACTTTATAGGAGAAAATGTAACTTTCTTTTGACGGCTCATTGCGCTGAAGTGTATGATAAGCCTATAAAATTATAAAATGTAATAAACTATTTTCACTTAATGTTAATATTGATTTTTTACCTGTTTGTTGAGCTATTACCACAGATAAAATTCCCTTATTTTCTACAGTATTCAGAAATACTATTGTTGTATGATATTAGATGTAAATATAAACGATTTGAAAAAATTATAAGATAAATAATCCGAAAGATACTACAACACGCACGTCAATGTCGCTAAATGTTAAGAAAATTCATTTAATGTAGAAAATTGTATGTAGCTAACTTCGCTCATTAAATTGGTAATAAGTATAAATACATTTTTCCGGAAAACAGTTTTGTTCTTACGACAATCATTTTGAATCACATGGTATATATATTATTTTTCTTAGAAGTATTATCTTGCCTTTAAGCACCCGTTCTTCCTATCTGTACAGCACAGTTAATTACAAAAATTTCCACATTTTACCTAATATTTTAATTACTTACTAATCATTTCATTAAATTCACAATACTGAATATGTATCACACTGTCATAGATACATCAAAAAGGTTATACCATCGGTAGAATGAATTTGATTAATTCCCGTCTCAACTCGTTTCAAACGTTAAATTTAATATTAATCCTGTTCACTGGTGCTTATTAGTAAATAAGAGGTTTCAGATTAAACCAGCATAAACCCTTAATTGCTTTACCGCGTTCGGGGTAAAGGTCTAAGGGTCGGGTTGATGGCCTGCGGAAGCTCTTTTGTCGACGGTGGCGTTAGTTTTTTTTCCCCCGCTGAAACACGAGACACTTTGTATATTCTTTCGCCAGAAAGAAAAAAAAATCCCGCGCTTACTTAATTAGTTTACGATCGAATATTCTGTTACAGAGTAATTAAGTTAGAAATTATAAAAAGGGGTAAAAGTACACGACGTCAGGCAACGTAAAGCGGATAAAAAGTAATTTAATGTTGTGCTTTTTTCGTTAGATGGAGGTAAATTAGAAAAGCCGGGTTTATTTTTTCAGCTAAAATAATAATAATTTCTTTATTGTTGCACCACTTGTACAAATTAAATAAGATAACAAAGAAAAAACATCTACAAAATGATTTAATTTTATGAGTGGGTGGTATTTGTGTGACGATTGTTATTAAGTTTAAACAAGGATATTAATTTAATTTCGTATACCACAACGTACAGAAGTAATTATGAAACTTTACATAAACATCATGTAGAACCGTGAGTTAATTTATTACACAATAATGTTGAATTTAATTTTGCCATAGGCAGGAGATTTAAACCCACATACATACCTACCATGTATTATAAATAAGGACCAGCCAAAATACACGCTCACACTACAATTAGAAAGGCACAACATGAAATTTTGTGATGTTCATTAGTACCAAAAATAACACACAGGTTTTTACATGGAAGTTAGAAGCTATACAGGGTGTTTGAGACCACTCGTCCACTATCTTTTTCTCGCGATCTATTGCAAATTTAATAACAAAACCCAACCTAAAGAATCATTCGAAAATATTTTTAACTTCCGGAAACGTTCCATTATACCGGAAGTGGATAGCAAGTTTCTTATTTTAAATGGAATCATATGTCTTCAAACTTTTTTAGTAGATATTTTAATTTATTTCTCTTCCTCTTCTAATTTGAATGTGGTGTACACCTTGAAGCCATCGTCTCCTATGTAGTGAAGAAGTTGCGCGCACTGTGTTTTCTCATCTTTCTTGTATACTTCTGAGGCGACTAAATAATTTTCGAAACGAGCACGCCAAAGTTTCCAATTCTCAGCCATGTTGCCTCGCGTAGACAAGGGGCATTACTCCGCGATTATCTCCCATTGTACTAGGCATCAAATAAGTATTTATTATTTATAATGGACTTCCACTTCTGCACTATACTGCTTTGTAATTTATTTTTGACTGCGCCATGTAACGTAGGTTATTTATGTCTTTATTATTAGGAGTTTATCTCCTCTGTGTAATTAAACAAGGTTCAGCTTCGACTGACTTTATTGCCAACTTCATAATACAAAGTATATCAGTGCTACCACCCTCACAATTTGGATGAAACATTTCCCGGTAGATGAATAGGGCAAAGGGGGGCTTTGAATGGCCAGCTAGGTCTCCTGATCTGTCCCCACTTGATTTTTTCCTGTGGAGTCATGTAAAAAATCGAGTGTATGTCAACAGACCATTACAAATCGAAGACCTACAAGAACGTATAAGAAACAAAATTGCCAGTATTTCTCCAAGTATTTTGATTGATTCTTTGCAAAATTTTGCTCAACGTATTCATTATTGCCAGGAGGTAAATGGAAATCATTTCGAACATCTTTTGTAACATAAAAATTATGTAATTTCTTGTTTGAGCTTCTTTTTATTAAAATCTGTTCTGTTTCAGTTAAATGTGTTATTTTTACAATTATTATTAACTATTATTATTTATTTCTTGGCCAAACTTCATGCAGTAAAGAAGTAACGATAGATAAAGACAACATTTCCAAGGCTAACAACATTTTTCATTTTTCAAAATTTTACTAGTTCGAAATTTTTTTTTTAAAGTTTCGATTAAAATAAGATATGGATGTGTTTTCTCCATTCTCTTTTCAAAATTATTAAATTTGACCCTTCGTGCCATTTAAAAAAAAAATCAAGTTAGCCTTGTATCCCCAGAACAAATGAAGATAGAAAATTGAAAGAAATCTCAGATGATAGAATTTAAATACTTTTAACCATGTACCAAATTTCAACAAGTTTTGTTTAATAGTTTTCATAATATTTAACTGTGTCCATACTTTTTAGCGACCCTGTAGATATTAAACTAGAAGGAAAATGACAGAAAAAGTTTTATTCTCGGAAACGTCAAAATACTAAGCTATGTGACATGTGTGCCAACTTGTTCTGTCAACTCCCTAGTGTCAAAATTTCTTTTCTACACATTTTCAATTCAAAATCAAGATTTGTCGGTCCAAAAAACATTATGTATCACACGCCCAGACACTCTTTTGCGAGTATCCGTACTCATATTCGCAAAACTGTAGTTTCTGGCCTAGTGATACAAACAACTATTTTTAGAAAATCTATCTTGTAAAAATAATTCGAACAAGGTTATAAATTTGCCTTCATTCCAGTGCAATTATAGTTAAGGGACTAAATCAACGTTATCCTTATTGCAGGCTCCAAGGGTGTCGGCCATCGTTTCGACGAACAACGCTTGACCTTGAGGATCCACAGGGGTCGAGGCTCCTCCAGCAGGCGACAACAGCAACAGCACGGTTCACCGCACAGCAACGGCAGCAACAGCACCAACATACGACCGGAAGTGCCTCGCCCAGTCCTCGTGGAAGGCACGAACGCATCAAGATCAGTGTCAGTTACCCCTCCA
Organism: Protaetia brevitarsis; assembly: GCA_004143645.1. NCBI lineage: Eukaryota > Metazoa > Arthropoda > Insecta > Coleoptera > Scarabaeidae > Protaetia > Protaetia brevitarsis. The sequence continues at coordinate 62,506 of RXPK01000820.1, forward strand.
GCGAGAATCTACCCTCCACGAACCCGCCCAATCCCCAACTCCTAACGCCCACCTCCCCCACGACGACTACGACGACGGGGCAAGCGTCTTACACGGTGCACTATTCCGTTAACGGCAAAGAGACCACAGCGACGAACTTGTGCCGACGCGCCGATAATCATCTTAGGGTCTCGCAGAAGTTCCCGAGCGCAGACACAGCGAACGATCCAATAGTTGCGATAGCGCTTCGGTAATAGCACCGTCGTCGACGGATAGACCGCAACAACGGAGCCCCAGTCCTAGTATATGCGAAGATGGCGGCATCAACAAACCGAAGATTATATCCAAACGTATGGGTAAGAGGAACATCAAAGCGCAGGTGAAACGTTTCCGGATGGAAACGAAAGCGGCCAAGACTTTAGCCATAATCGTTGGTGGATTCATCGTGTGTTGGTTGCCATTCTTCACCATGTACTTAGTGCTGGCTTTTTGTCACGAGTGCATCCATCCTCTGCTGTTCTCCATCATGTTCTGGTTGGGGTATTGCAATAGCGCCATCAATCCGTTGATCTACGCGTTATTCTCGAAGGATTTTCGTTTCGCGTTCAAACGGATCATTTGCAAGTGCTTCTGTAAGTTGCGTAACGTTTCAAGACGTGGTTCGGACGGCTCGCAGTTACAAGGCCGGCAATTTCGGTCACCCAGTTACAATATACAACAGCACGGGAAATTCGCTGGGCGAAGATAGTGATCCAGGAGGCGATCCGTCGGATTCAAGGTGACGCAGCAAGAAGAAGCGCATGATGACGCAGATGTACCTGGATAAAGCTAACGTCTTCAAGGTCGCCATGTGCGCTTACGGGTGACCAGTGGTCTCGCCCGTTCGCGGGACCTCAGAGCTTTAAAACTATAATATATGATATATATAGTATAAGTACCTAAATTATAAACAGGCTGTTTTCGGTTATCGCGATTTAGGAGAGGAAAAAATGTGTTTTAGGACGATTCACGGTGCCGAATGTACGCTTTGTTATAGAGAACCTTAACATTATCTTTGCATTCTTTGAGAATTTCATTAAAATATATGCTTAATAATATCTCGAAAGCATAAGACGTCTTATAGGTACAAGTACACCAACCAAGTCCAAAATAAAAGCTAAGGAATTTAAACAGTTATTGAGGAATGTCATTCACATGTTCAAATTAAGATTGGAGCTAAACCAAACGGCATTATATCTGACAGCGCTATCAAAGAGTAATTGTACCAATATATACATATACGGGTGTCCAGCCTAAGATGCAACGGCCATGCTATTATTTTTTTTGGAAAAATGTTTCAATAAATGTTGCCTCGAATCATATTCTACACATTTTAAAATTAGTTTCAGTAATGGCAAACTTCCGGTTGTACCGGAAATAGATGCTAACTTTGTTATTTTAAATGGAACACCCTGTATATTATTATACTTTTGGATTCCTTGTTAAATTTAAATAACAATACGTTAGGCATACATTGGGGCTAAGTTGTACCGTTTCCGAATTACATTACGTTTTTTCGAAAAAAAAATGACATTTGCAATGTCTGCGGTGTTTGGAAATATCTCGGAAATACGAAGTTAGAAAGATGCGGTTTTCAGTTTCGCTTAATTATGAAACAGCACACGTCTTTATTTTTAAAATTGTTCGTTTAAATTACAAAATTATTAAATAGGGCTCTGTAATTTTCGAACTCTAAAATCATGGATAACTTGATTTTTTTTAAATTGAATGGTATAGCAATTTTTACATAAATGGGTGTAAAATTTAATTTTATTTCGATTTTATATAAGTGTCATTGCGTCTATCTCCAAAGGTTTTGGAGATATTCGCGATTTTTCAGTTTTTTTTATGATAGATACGTATTGCGAAGCGCCGGCCACCTTCCCTCGCATTTCACAGGCTTGCAACTGCAGCAGTAATACTACATGTTTAGAAAGTGCAACAGAATAGAATAAGACACTGGAACAAACAAAACTTGAAATTACAAAAAAAAAAAAAACAACATTGCGAACCGTTTCGAGAAAGTGATGTTTTCAGACGAAGCTACCTTCCACAAAAATGGATTTGTGAATCGTCACAATTGTCGTTATTATGACACACAAAATCCCCATCGATTTATTGCAGCACATAGTCAGTACAGAAGGTCAGTGAACGTGTGGGCAGATATCATTGGACAACATATCATAGGCCTGTTCTTTTATAACCAACGCCTGATGGGTAGGGTTTATATGGAATTTCTTCGGAATAATTTGGGCGTTGTGTGAGAAAATATTCCGTTAGCTACTCGTCAGCTGATGTGGTTCCAACACGATGGTGCTCCATCTCCCAATACTGTCGAATTTCGTCAGTTTTTGGATATGTCTTTTTCAGACCGCTGGATTAGGCGTGGAGGACAGATGACAGATGGCCTCCGAGATCCCAGATCTTACAAGCTGCGATTCCTTTTTATGGGGTTTAATTAAAAATCAAGTTTATGAGACGGCACTAACAACACCTGATGACATGCACCATCGTATTTTAAAAGCGTTTCAAGTCACACCAGAAATGCTCAGAAATGTTCAAAAGTGTTTGCAAAAGCGATTTCAATGTAGCGCCTAAAATGGATCGCATTTTGAATATTTGTACAAATTCTCTGTATAACGACGGCACTAACATTTACAGTGTAACCTGTTGCAAGCAAGACGCTCGATGTGTATGTACGCCATTCATTAGACAGAGCAATGTAGTTCGAAAAATGTTCTGATTTATGGATGTACCAGTAATGTTGTGCTTTCTTTTATCTTTGCTATGTTCATTTCTAACGCGCTTCAGTAAATTCTACATTTTTTTAATTTCAAGTTTTCATTATTATTATTACTGCAGCCAGTCCCAACCCTGGTGAAATGCGAGGGGAAGGTGGCCGGCGCTTCGCAATACGTATCTATCATGAAAAACTGAAAAATTGCGAATATCTCCAAAACTCTTGGAGATAGACACAATGACACTCGTATAAAATCGAAATAAAATTAAATTTCACATCCATTTATGTAAAAATTGCTATACCATTCAATTTAAAAAAAATCAAGTTATCCATGATTTTAGAGTTCGAAAATTACAGAGCCGTATTTAATAATTTTGTAATTCAAACGCAACAATTTTAAAATAAAATACATGTCTTGGTTTCATGACTAAGCGAAAACTGAAAATCGCATCTTTCTAACTTTCGTATTTCCGGAGATATTTCCAAACACCGCAGACATTGCAAATGTCATTTTTTTCGAGAAAACGCCATGTAATTCGGAAACGGTACAAATTAGCCCCAATGTATGTCTAACGTATTGTTATTTAAATTTAACAAGGAATCCAAAAGTACAATAATATACAGGGTGTTCCATTTAAAATAATAAAGTTAGTATCTACTTCCGGTACAACCGGAAGTCCGCCATTACTGAAACTAATTTTAAAATGTGTAGAATATGATTCGAGGCAACATTTATTTGAAACATTTTTCCAAAAAAAGAATAATAAATTGGCTATGGACCGTTGCATCTTAGGCTGGACACCCGGTATATGAGGAGCATTCATTGAAATTCAGACATATTCACTTTTAGTAATTTTAAGAAAAGTTGCAAAAACTGACCCCTCACAAATATAAGAGTTACAATGTCGACTTAGGCCTATTTCAGACGAGGCGGTTTAGTTGATTCAATTAAGTTGCCTGGTTTACTCTCAACTATAGTTAATTGTCATTGAAGACCTATTAAAACCGCCGAAGCGAACAAGTTGACTCCGTGTGAAAGGGTTTTATTAATTCATTTACTATAACAGACGAGGTACTACGTGAGTCAGTTTGCTATGACGTCACGACCGTGTTGCAAATTTTCTGTTCGTCGAAAGTAAAAAACCGTTAGGTTTTTAACTGTCAAAACTTTTCACAGGTGAATAAACAAACTCTTAAAAATAATATTTCCGTTAATATTAGTGATGAATCTTTTTGAAAATCAGATTTAAAGTATGTTAATCATGATAGCGTGGAAAAATAACAAAAAAGCACAAGTGAGTACAATAAATTTATCAAGACCATTATCGCTTAAAGTATTCACAGTAACGATTATATGCAATTTCTTCTTATCCAAACCAATCTCTCTGATTTACTACTTCTGAATTTCGTTTCCATATGTGTATACTAAGTAGCTCAAATTTCCATATTAATTTAATTCAATCCGCTTATACAATTGTATGCATCCTCCGATCTGTCATATTTTATCCATCGTTTCATAACAAATTTCATTTTCTTTGAGAATAAATAATATCTACCACAACAATGTGATTCAACTATAGAAAATGTCTTTTTCTTTAAGAGCACTGTTCAAAATGTTTAATGTGTTACGTTAGTCTGAAAATGTATGTGAAAGAACCACTTCTGTAAACAATATTTGTATATACTCACTGTTTTTCGTACATGTAAAATTGTGTTTCAATACCACATTGACAATGAGTAGAATAATCAATTTTTACAACAGTTATTTCGTATGCATTTTCGTTTTGGGTTAGTGGATGTAATTCCTTGTTTACTCATGGATGAAATTTTGCTTATGTTTGCAACATTAATGTTTAAAGCACTCGTTACTCTCTAAAAAACGAAATACTTGTAAAGAATATGACATTAAAAATATATGGATTTTATACTCCTCGCACGAAAGTTAACGGGAGTAATGACCCGTTGTTCTCTCGCGTTCTGTGTCGAAATACACGATTAACGAAACTATATTAACTCCTTCGATTGTTTACACAATGGTTTGGTATGGTTATAGTTGTAGTAACTTACTTATTTTAAAAAATATATACCAAGTATAAAGCAAATTCCCACCTTTACTGCAAATGCAAATATAACCCTTTGACAGTTGACAGCTATAACTAAATTGGTGGGAATACATTGGAAGATATTGAGAAGCATGCAATTT
>RXPK01000821.1:0-125701 GCA_004143645.1 Protaetia brevitarsis
GTTGGACAAATAATATTGTACATACATCATGCGGAAAGTAACCTTTTGGGGTTGAGATTAAGACCACATAATTTCGACATATCTATTTAAAATTCAATGTGGAAATCGCGGATCGGAGAAGTTGGAATCACTTCAACAACAGAGACAGATTCGGAGAATTAATTTGGTTTACGAATGGATCAAAAAGCGGAAACAGGAATGGATCTGGAATCTACAGCGGGATGAGAAATACAATGATCACCATTCCACTAGGAAAATATGCAGAGGCGTATGGAATATCGCATTGTGCAACTAAACTCAATCAGAGGGCAAGTAAGCGGATCTATATTGCGACAGGCAGCCAGCCGATTCTAAGGGCACTATTGAATCCCGAGATACAATCAAGACTGGTTCCCAGTCACTTTTAGTAACATTATCTAATTTACCCGTCAATATAAATATTATTAAATAATCCACTCGCCTTCCTTTTCTCCTATGCCACTTAAACTTCTTAAATGCTTCGTTATGGTATCAAAAAGTCTTCTCAATTCCACGTGTTATTCCATTGGTACACAAAGATGCTCAAAAATTGTCTTAATATGATTATGCGTCATTCAATTTTTATTGTCGTATCTCTCGCTGAGCATTTGCCACGCATTTTCATAGTTTGCCGCGGTAGCATCCAATAGAATTAGCTGTCACTGATACTGTTCAAAGTAGAGTTGAGCTGCCCACTTTTAATATGACGTTAGTCGAAGTAACCGTTATGCTATGTAACCGGACGGAAACAACCAAAGCAGCCATGTTATCCTTGGTGTTGCGCGGAGATGTACTGAAAATTCTTTAAACTTGCTAAAGCTTCCCCCGCGGACGTTAAATGAGGGCGTAGCGGAATCAGAATTAGACGGAATTGCAGCCCTCTACAGTTAATAAATGTATGGAGGTAGGATAGTCTACATTCGTCGCTAACTCTTCGTACCCGAAGGGTCATGTAGGCGCATAAAAGCACTTGCATTTTCTTTTTGAAAAAGATAACGTTGCATATGTGGAAATATATATTTCTTCTTAGTTTACTTAATTCATTTGGTCTTCGATTGGTAATTGGAGGCGAAACAATTGTCCTGAGTTAATAAAAGTCTCGTGTAGCCAGAGTGATCGGATATTTTATGTGTTAAAATAAAGGAATTATTATTCTGGTAAGAAAAGATATGGTAACTAAAAGTAATTATTTGAATAAAAATGTTTATAAATAAAAACAATTATTTTAATAATATTTGAATAATAAATGAATTAAAAATTACAATTTATTATTGAATAATATAATGATGAAAAAAAGATATTATCTATTTATAATTTATGAACAAGACCAACGTAGGTATCCATTTATGTTTATTAATCATTTTGAATAAATTTTACGCGCCCTGAATATTTTAAAATAAATTAGGAAAATATTCCAAAATTATGTTTCTTGTAGGTCATCTATGAGTTTAATATTTCAAACTTCAGGCATATCGCGATATCGCGTAGGGATACACCCTATCACCATGTTTTGGAACTAACAATAAGCGTGTCTAAAAGTAAGTATTGATCATGGTACAAATAATACGGTATGCTTACGCGCATATCGAAATTACGTCAGATAGGAGCATAAATGGCGGTACATATATATTATTATTATATTAAAATCGGATTTCGACGTGAGGGTTTTGTTATGCGAAGGTAAGTTTAGAAAATCCGGACGGGGTTGCGGAACATATTTTATGGCTGCATGAACGACAATACGTAAATCATAAAATAATCATGAACGAGATCGATGATGCCGACATATTTCGTAACATATTAGCGTAAATCATCAAAATTTAATTGACTTAAGAATTAATCAACTATAGTTCTGAATATCAGAATTAGAATTAATTCTATTACTCCTTAGATTTAACAATACTTACCGTAAGTCCTTGTCTAGTTTAACCAGATGTTGGTGTATAATAATTAGCTATAGACGTTTTTTCGTGAAAAAGAAAGTACGCTCACAAGAAACCTGTGTGCAAGATAAATTTATATGCTCCAAATTGATGTTTATAAGACAATTATGAGTTAAATTTATAAAAATATAGCGCAAATTATACAGTTTCTACACCCGTTACAAATTGATTTTAAAATTTATTGACCATTTGATATTTCGTCTGTCTCTAAGGGTGCGTATTCATTCGAGCAATTTTGCGCGCAAACAATTTATGCGTACGTATGTTCATTCGGGAAAACTTTTTTAATTTATATTTTATGCCGCAAAATTGCTACACACTACTTCGCTACGTATACACTTAGCAATTTTGCGCGTAAATTGTTCGTGCGCGCAAATTTGATCAAAATGAATACGCACCTTAATACGTCGTAGTTCTCTTCAATTATTGAATTACCATTTATAATAACATCTCAATTTAACTGTACCCAATCTTTAATAATTGAAAATGTAAAAATACTTTTATCAAGTAGCAATAAATAATAATTGTATGTTGAACTTCTAAATATATTTAAGACTACATGTTTCGCCAGATAAGTGCCATCTTCAGGTCTTAAACGTCTGTAAGAAATTCTAAATTAAAAAGAAAATGGACATTTAAAAAACACACACGGCAGAACAAAAGACAAACAAAAACAAAACCACAGAATAAAACTAACTGCGAGGCAGTTATCACAGATCAGAATCTAGTCTTACAAGCATGTTTTTTCTAATGTCATTTTCACTTTTAATTTTCGATTTTTACCTGACGTTTAAGATCTGAATTGATTTGCGCGCCGAAACATGTAGTCTTAAGTTATTTAGAAGTTGGTGAGTACGACGTATTTTTTTTCTTTTTTATTTTATTTAACCACATTCTGGATTCAACATACCATACATTGAAAGAATATATATATATGGTGATAGTATTAATTCTCTGGTGTTATTTGTGATATCGCCGGATGCCACATTGCTATTTTAATTATTGCGATTAATTTGTTGCTATTATGTCCCACACATACACAGAGATTTTTATATGATTGTCAATCCGTCCTATAATAGTAACAGGGTGTAGGTATTGCCGCGTGTTGTTAATGAAGGTTGAACTAAGTCATGTTGACATAAGTAACGGATCTGTCATAAATAAGAAAACGTAACCTATATTTGAACGCGCTTTTATATAAATGACTATGGATTGGTGTTTCTGCTTGTTAAAATGAAATGTAATTAAATTAACTTTACTAAATTATGATTTTACAATTCAGTTACAACTGGTGTTTAAACTAAATTATTTATTACTTTAAATTATAACATACAATTATTAGTTATCATTATTAAGTGACAAAATTGCATCTCTCAGTTCTTCTATGGTATGCACGCGGTTTCTATAGATCCTATTTTTTAGATTGCCGAACATGAAGTAATCTAATAGGGTTAGATCGGCGATCTTGGTGACCATCTTTGTGCTCTAACGAACCTGTCAGCAAAAAACTGTTGAAGATATTGGCAGATTTGTCGAGCAGTATGTGCTGGAGCATTAATGTGCTAAAAATAACCTGCTTCAAGCTCATTTTCTTCATCTGTTGGTAACGTAGGACTGTTACAGTTTCCTTGAAGAAAATTTGCCCTATTATTCGTTGCCTGGAATAGCTAACCAAACTCCAACTTTTACGGGATGCAATTGCGTTTCTCGAAATTCGTGTGGATTTTTCTGCAGACCAGATACAATAGTTTTGTTTAAATTCATATAGTCTTGTTAGATAAAACCAGGCTCATCGAGAAAAATGATTTGTTTAGCAATTAGCAATTTTGTTTAGTTATTTGAACCAATGACAATATTCCAATCGCCTATCTTGATCTAATGTAATATTCCTGTACCGTAGAACCTTTATAGGGTTGAAAATGTAACTGTCTTTTGACAGCTCATTGTGCTAAAGTGTATGATAAGCCTATAAAATTATAAAATGTAATAAACTATTTCACTTAATGTCAATATTGATTTTTTACCTGTTTGTTGAGGTATTACCCAAGATAATTCCTTATTTTCTTACGTATTCGAAATACTATTGTTTGGTGATATTAGATGTAAATATAAACGATTTGAAAAAATTATAGATAAAATAATCGGAAAGATACTACAACACGCACGCCAATGTCGCTAAATGTCAAGAAAATTCATTTAATGTATAAAATTTGTATGTAGCTAAGCTTCGATCATTAATGGTAATAAGTATAGAGTTTTTCCGGAAAACAGTTTTTTTCTTACGACAATCATTTTGAATCACATGGTGTACTTCCTCTTTTTCGGATGACTCATGTCTTCTTCGTAATTATGCACAATGTTAATTAAGGCTGTTGTATTATCATAGCTCTATATTTTTTATTGACGACTCTATAGTATAATGAATTTGCAATGGTCAATATTGAATTTAAAAATTGATGATCTGTCATTGAAGTTTTTTTTTTTATTTTAATATACAATATCTGCAATGTGCCTCTTACCTTGTTTTATTTTTATACTATCCCCGATCCTATCGACGATTCGTGGGAAATCTATGACATTTTTGGGCCGAAGGGAAGTGTGTGTAATACAATTCAAAATTTGATATATTGTTTACAGAAGTGGTTCTTTCACATACATTTTTCAGACTAACATAAACACATTATTTTTGAACAGTGCTTTTAAAGAAAAATACATTTCATTCATCATTCATTCATTTAAACACTTGTTTTTGGTAAATTATTTTTCTCAAGAAAAGGAAGTTTGTTACGAAACGATGAGAAATATGGAACGGAGGATGCATGCAATGATAAAGCTGATTGAATTAAATTAGACTTGAATGACGTACTGTGTACAACTATTGACACGAAATCAGAAGTAGTAAATCAGAGACTGGTTTGTTATAGAGAAGAAACTGCATACTATCGTACTGTGAATACTTTAAGCTATAATGGTCCCGATTAAATTTACTGTACTCACTGTGCTTTTTTGTTATTTTTTCCACTGCTGTCATGATTACATACTTTAAATCCTGATTTTCAAAAGGAATCATTACTAATATAACGGTAAATGTTATTTTTTAGAGTTTGTTTATTCACTGTCAAAACTGTTGACGTTAAATACCTCACGGTTTTCTTACGTTTTACGAACAGAGATTTGCAACCGGTTGTGACGTCATACAACTGCTCACGGTAGTATGTCTTTTATAATAATGAACTATATTCATTTTGAATGTACCTATTTTACAAAGGGATTTCAGGAAAACTCCTTATCTTCATGTGTATTCATCCATTTTGTGTATTCTTTTCTAATATTTTGTTCTATACATGCGACATTGCAATTCCGTTTTTGAATATCGTAACAAAACAACTTTTTCATACAAGACGGACAATCGCGCTTGCGCACAGTGGACATTTTGGACTGAAACAAATTATTATATAATCTTTATTTCCCATGGCATAAATTATACATAAATATATAGAAATATTCTGTTAAAAAAAGAAATACTGAAAATAAACAACTAAAATGAAATAAAAATGAAAAATGGAAACCCCAAGGCGAAGTTTAGCGGCTGAACTTGTCAGCAGCCATTCTTCCACTTAACCTTGACATAAGGAAACAATTTAATGAAAACTCTAATGCCTATAATTACTTAACCTAATTCCGTTAAGAAAAATAAAAGAAAAAAAAACAAGAGTGCAAGACCAAAAAGAAACAATGACTGCATACACTAGAAATTAAAGTTATGTAATTATCCTTACACACTTACACTAATCCAATGCTAGAGCATGGGTATCAAGTAGCTGCCGCTCCCAAACAAAATCTCTTAATAATTTTTTAAACGTAGGCAGAGGCCTGTCCCTGATATAGATAGGTATAGCGTTATACACTTTATATACAACAAAATAAAATGAGCGTCGAAAAAGAGCGGTTCTATGTAGCGGTGGTGTAATTCTACTCCTAAATCTAACATTTAAGTTATGTACATCAGTACGGAAGGTAATTTTTTGATGTAAATATGGCGGTCTTTTTGTAGTGATCAGTACATGATACATACACGATGCTTTTAATAGTATACGATTTCGCATATTCAACCATCGACATTCTTGAAGCATGGGATATGTGTCATATTTTCTAATATTATAAATGAATCGAATACAAGCATTTTGTATCCGCTGTATCCTATCCATTCGTCCAAAGGCGATCAGTTGGCGATGACGTAACTGATCTGATCACAAGTAATCCGCGAGGCAAATAAAACGCAAGCATCAATTCACTTTTTCACAATTTTTTTGTTGTATATGTAATTATAACAGGGGTTCAATTTGTGCTTACAAATATACAACACAAATGACGGTTATAGTAGTTTTTATAAACCCAGATTAATTTAAAATTAATAGGTAATGTTAGGAAGGGAAGAAAAGGATAAATGCAAGTGACACAGAAAGATATTCGAAATCGAGAAATGACAGGAACAGGAAACAGCGAAATTACATCCATTATCATTGCCGACAGCCATCAAATAAAACTGGCAACAATGCCCATGATAGAAAGAGATAGACACATGCGGATACGCTATAAAATGAAAAAGGACGTATATAGTCCATAAGCATAATACTTCTTTTAAAACTTGAACTAGACTGTAGGGATAAAGTAAAGAACCTGTATATGCTGTAAACGCCAAATTAGATGGGGAGCGGTGAGTCAGTTCATGCAGCACTAGTAGTGGGTAAGTTTTGTACTCAGCTTTGCTTCAGTGAGTGGGCGTGCGCGTTTTTGAAAACGACTACGGCGTATACGAACTCCCCTCTCCCCGCTCGACATCTATTACATTTGTAGTACGTACAGGCGTTTTTCAAATCATACTGTCAAACTGATTAGAAACATATTATTTTAAGTAAAAAAACTAATTAAAAAAAAAACAATTTACACCACAAAATAAAGAACATTGCGTATTTTAAAAAATTTATTTATAATTGGTAAAAAACATAAAACTTCTCACGACCTCCTAAAACCCTTACAATCACTTAACTCATTTCGCAGTCAATTTTTAGCTCTCTTGCTTTGATCTTTGATCACAATCATGGCTCCATCTACCGCCAGCAAGATAGGACATCATAAAGTTTTTTCGACATTTGAAACACACAACACTCTGTTCACCTTTGTGCATTTCTTTAAAGTGAGCTGTTATTCCTGCGTAAGCACTGTCTCCTGTAAATTCTATGGAACAATAAAGGCACTCATATGTTATCGCGTTGCTGACTACACAATTGAGTTTTTTACGCTCCTGTATCTCCAACTGTTTTAACCTTTTAAAACAAATTGTGTTCGCTTCAAGATCTTGCTCGGCTGTAAACGTTAGGAGCGAAAAAACCATTCGAGGTATGATTGTTTCACAAAAGTTGATCGGTTTTCCTGTGACACTAAGGTAACAGCATATCAAAAGATGACATATTATTCTCTTTATAACATAAAATACTTATTTGTAGATGCAGTCAGTGCCATTTTTTTATTTCGGAAGTAAACATTCTTCCCAATGTTAAAAGACACTGCCGTATTAGTAGCGATTGTATTCACAAATTTCCCAGATTCTGTTATATGCGTTCCGACGTTGCTTTCTTGAATGTCACGCACAAATTGTTTACATGCCATTTCTATCTCATATAACTTGCTAAGATCTACCTAAAAATCTAAATGTTTAAAGCGCTTAATACACAAAAATAAATAAACTAGTTAATTTCTCGATGTAAATACAATAAATGTAGTGTGGTACAAAGATAAACCTGGGCGATATGTAGATAATCTATACGGCTATCGTCCAGGTTTACCTTTGTGCCATGGTACATGTCTCATATAAAAATGCTTAGACCATTATTGTAAAAAGGATATAGCAGATATAAGGTTGGATAAATATGGCTAGCATTGAGGCAATTATTTAGAATAGTTGATAATAAAAATTCTTATATAGTTTACGATTTTTAACCACTTCTATTTTTATTTATTTGAAACTATTTGGATTCTAAATAGTTTCAATATTGACATTGGATAAGTGCAGTTTACAGTGAATTCAGAAGTAGAATAGAAAAATGCGTAGAAGTTGGGACGATTATTGAGTAATTTGTTTACTAAAATTCATATACAGTGTGGTCCACTAAGTCTGCAACGCAAATGGGAATTTTCTTTGTTATATAATACTGCCAAACGCATCTAGACTGGACATACTTAAAGCGATTTTTCGCGACATAATCTAGCTGAAAACTCTGTTGGATTATGTGTAAACCTAGCGTTTTCGCGAACGATGCCTCGTAGTCGTAAGGGGAATACATATGACGTCATCTCTCAAGCATAATCTACTATAACCTGGTCCTGAGGAGTGTATGTTAGATTATGTCAAGAAGAAGAAGAAGTGGTCGTCTAGTCACAATTTTGGAGGTGGGGATCATAATCTAACATAAATTTAGATTATGTCGCGGAAATTCGCGTTTAGACTGTCTTCAAGTCAATTAGCTTACAGGGCAGACCAAAAAGTATGAGAACCGTTTAAGAGTAAAGTACCTTCATTTCGAAGAAAACAGCAAAATGTTATTAAAATTAGTTATTTAGAATTAAAAAATGCACCCAAATATAAAGTGACGGCCTACTATTTTGAAAAAGCAAAAAAAAAAAAATCGTAAATTTTGTATTAATCCCGTATCATATTTGTTTTGTTTTTTAATTTTAACACTATTACCACAGCAAGGAGGTCTGCGTTCCGAGCAAACACACGCACATACGAGTGTCGATAGAAAGTTACCCGATTGCCTGTATAAATCCTCTAGTTGTTTTGACTTAGTAAGAAAGACACATCCATGTATAAAAACTACATGCGCCCGTAAATCACCTGGAATATTTCAATGCACAGCGATGACGCATATATACATAACTTGTTTGTTCGACACGAACCACAATGCAGCTGTTTTCGCAATATTCTGCGCATTGGCGGCGTCTTAGTACAACAGTCTTCTGTTTATTTATATTTGTGCGGCACTCAAATATCTCTGTTCAGGCTTTCATTGAAACGTAAGGATTGCTAAAATAATTTATATTTTGAGTACGTTTTAAGCCTGTAACAAGATAACATTTTCTTTATTTCTTGTATTTTATTAAAAAAAAAAGATAAAACAATCAGGAATAAAGAATCACTAACTATTTAAAATATTAAAACAAAAACTTGGTAAGTCTTTTTATCATTGATTAAAAATAATTTACATATTATTCAGTCAAAAACATTTGAATTTTCCACAACAATAAATACTTTTGAAAATAATGGTAAGTTTACTGTTATATTTAGCGGCACGTTAAATTTAAACGATTATCAGAAAAATGTATCAAATCTTAATAAATCCAATCAACGCCCTTACTTCAAGACTTCTATTCAAAACATTGATGCAACTAGGCCAAAAACAGGGGCAGCTCTTTTCACTAAATTATGTTAATTATTGTTACTTTTCATTGTAATTTAATAAGTTAAAATTTGTAACCACATAATACTTTCTAGATTTTCCTTTGTAAATATGAAGTTCTCTTACATGTAATACAGAACCTTACATAATATTCTCCACTGACTTCGCAAAACTATGTTGGTACATATGTAAATATGCAGATATATATGCAAGTTCCTAGGCATAGATTGCATGTAGGCAACGCCACTGAGTTTCCCGCTTCTCTGAACGCGTTTGTCCGTGCTTTAACTATTACGATACTAGTATTATATTTGCTATTATTTATTTAAGCTAACTACAAGAAGATCTCTTTTCAACAATTTCTTTCATATTCCATCACATTTGGAAAATGTATAGTAATAGTCATAAGCGATCACAAATTTCATACCTGTTGCAATGATATGTAATTCAACGTTAAGATTTTGCTAATATTATTTTTGTTAAAGTAAATATTTTACAATAATAATAATATGAATATTCAAAAACTCTCTTTCAAGGTAAACATTTTTTTATTAGGCTCGTTTACATCGAACGTTAATATTGGATTCATTTTAATTGACTCTTCAATGTAACATTTCATTTTTAATATAGTGGAGTCATATATTCGTGTCAATTAAAATTTATTCAAGATTAGCGTGTTAGCGCAAACAGCACCTAGTTGCAATAAATAAACATTCTCATATCATCTCTGATGTCTTATATCAGAAACATCTGAACAGAAACGTTCATTCGGTATGTTACAAACGAAACATAAAATGAGGTGGACATTAGCAGTATCAGGGATGTTGCAGATACGTAAAAAGTTTGTTTCAGATTTTTTTTCTGAAACACGAAAATGTTCTGGAATTTCCTGCAAGGGATAAAAACCATTTTTTCTTCTTACAAGAAGACCACCAGCAATTAGGAATTTCAATTTCGTCTCCGATAACTTTATTTATACCCTTAGCCCACACTTATTTGTAATAGATGGTATTGCAAATAAATAAAAACAATCAACACTCCAAACTGGATTTCTTTTTTATTTGCCATATCATTCGGTCTTCGATTGATAACGGGAACCCACGTGTTCTTAAATATTGCAAGGAACACTTAAGCATCAATAAATTTAAAAAGCGCCCTGTCCAAAGGTTTCGCCTTTTTTAAAGTTTAAAACACTTTTATGTGAACATTAAAGGTGCTTAATATAACTAACAGCTTCTTGCGGGTTTCGCCGTGTGTCAAAACTTTCGCTCGACGTTTCGCTGTTCATACTGACAGCTTCTTCTGAACTGTTCAGTTATCCTGAAGAAGCTGTCAGTATGAACAGCGAAACGTCGAGCGAAAGTTTTGACACACGGCGAAACCCGCAAGAAGCTGTTAGTTATAGTCACACCGGCCGTGAAAGCCTACGCAGTGTTATCAAAGGTGCTTAATGTTACGAACACTAATGTATTATATGTTTGCAGGTAATGTTTGTATTTAAAACACTTAAATTTCAAAAACACTACAAAATAAACCAATAAATGTCAGAAAGGCATTCAAATTACGCGCCAATAGCGATTAATACCCTCTAAGGATTGATATTGGTACTTCGAACATTATTTCCCACCACCGTCGCAAATCTGTATCATTTGGTGTATATACAACATTCTCATTTGCTTATCTTGATCTAGTTGTTAATTTGATTATTGACTACAGTTTTTAATTTGTATAATTAAGTATATTTAATTTTGTATAATTCGATATGCGGAATGTCCCCAAAAGTAGATGAATACATACTTACTCCGTGATTCTAACTCAGTAAGACCCACAATGATTAAGTATACAGCAAGGCCGTCGAAGTATCCGAGATGCTTCGTATATGAAATCAATGACTAATTTTAAACAAAAATGATTTTATTAACTCTTAGCGAATTCCTAGCGGTTCTTGAAATATCGGGGTTTGAAGCAGAAGTAAATGATTAGAAGACTTATCAAAAAATGTGCTTTATCTTAATAAAAGCATAATGACTAACTCAAACCTCTATCAGAGCTCTTATTCCCAGTTGTAATTCTCCATATTTTTTTCACCTCATAAAATGCTGCATGAATCTTCTAGATGAGTTGGTCTCTATTATTGGGTTTTTCCATTGATCACGTAAGTGTCTTGACATATCCTCACATGAAAAAATCTAGTGGACTCAGATCCAAAGATCACGGTCCATCAATTTGGATACTGTTCATTGAGAAAATTACGGACACCTCTTCCATAAAAGGCCGAAGTAGTAGAGATGGTTTCATCTCCCAAAAAAGCCTAGTATATTTGATTGTTCAATTTCCTTGGCTGGTTATATGGTGTTCATAAACTTCACCTACATAAACTAAATCTCTGAAATGGGTTGAACAGCATGAGGATTTTCATGCCACACATATTCATTGTGGAAAGTGTTAATTCCATCTCTTGATGTTCCAAATTGCGGTACCATTCACAAAGACAAACTCTTTTCACAGATTTCAGATTCTTCTCACGGATCTTAACCAGGAACTACTGTTTTTGTACCATTTGGGATGCAGTCCATTTTCTTGCAAAATGTCTTCCACAGCCGTCTTAGTTTGTCCAATAAAAATAGAAATTCTTCTTGTACTAACACCTGATCATTTCCAACAACTTCAAGCACTTCTGCAGCATTGTTTCTTTACTAAGTTCCCTTTCACAAATTGGTTTAAGGAATACACCTGTTAATCAAAGAGTTGTGAAGGTTATACTGAATGGTTGCTTGTCTGGAAGACAGCGATATCGTGGCTGATAATCCCTAACTAAGGCGGTAGCACTATCATTGCAATATTCATACACGAAAATCATGTCCGCGTATTCTTGATCTTTAACATCTATCCACAAGGCCTGACAACTACAACAACACATTTTAACCGTCAAGAATCCAGGAAAGTGAATAGAATCATTTTAGCTTAAAACTAATCATTGAATTCATGTACGAAATATCTCGAATACCTCGACGGTTATGTATGAGATGTTACTCCCAATAGATAACATTATTTAAACGTCCTTATATCCACCGTAAAAATAATACGGTATGCTTACGCGCATATAGAAGTTACGTCACTTAGGAGCATAAATGGCGCCAGATATATAATTATTATTATTTTAAAATCGATTTCGACCATGAGGGTTTTGTTAATGCGAAAGGTAAGATTAGAAAATCCGGACGGGGTTACGGAACATATTTTAAAAGTGTTAAGGTGTTTTCACGATACAATTTTCTAAAAAAACTACGAAAACACTTTGTAAACACACACGAAATTCGCTACAATTGTAGAAATAAACACGAGCGCTACTAAATGGCGACAAGATAGATAAAGTAATTTTCAACTTAAAACGAGCTTTTTTAAAGCAAAGCTGCATTTGAATTACATTAATTGATAGTTGTGAATAATTTGGATTTTAACATTTTGCTATTTACCATACATGTATTTTAATTGTTTTCGATACTAGCCTCCTTAATGACGTCATCTGACCGGGCTTGGCGAATTTGAGATTCAAAACGAGCATACCGTATTATTTGTACCGTACTTATATCATAGTTTAAGGCTATTTACAGCTATAGTTACGAATGAAGAGCACTGACTTGGCGATTTAAATACACGAAAACAGCATCTTTTTCTGAGTCTATAATGCCCATTCATTTTTGGAACAAATAAAAATAAAGTACTAAAAGCTGTCTTCAAAAAGTGCGATATCAAGGTTATGTGCGTAGTGTTTTTGACCGATCTAAGAGGCGTTTTCGATTACTTTGAAAGAGCTATTCCGAAGCGCTTGAGTAGCATATTGCTCGTGTTCGATTTAGAAAAAGCGCCTTGGGTGCATTCGCTACTAAAATTTGTCCCTTTACCCCTCTGTGCACCAGGTAAAACGTTGGTGCGTGTCGATCAGACATGCGCCGTGCGTGTGAGCGTTTTGTTTAAATTTTAGGCTAGAAAATTGAAATGCGCGTGGCAGTATTAATATATTTCATTTTGATGTTATGTGTGTTATTGATTGTATTCAAACACACAATTCAGTCATGGATACGAGCAAAAAACCTAAAATTAAAGTTATAAAAATTTATCTGTTCGGCATATGTGGCGCAGAGAAGCATTAACCCACATGTTCGATTTCTGATTTTAACAAATGTGAAGTGTTCCAGTGTGTGCACTGATTGGAGCACTACAGTGGGTATCACTCATTAATCGAAAACGCCTAAGGTGTGGTAGTTATGATGTGGAAAAGTTACTAAGGCTGCGTACCGAGTCGCGCATATTGTATATTATGCGTCTGATGTAACGATACATCGTTCCGATTTAACATGTATGCGTGCATAAAAAGTTTTGCCGCGAAATCAGTTTAAACCCTGACAGAGGCTAGAATGGAACATACAACGCATAGAAAAAAAGGTACTGCAGCCTATGCTTGGCATATGCACGACAAGTAAATCAGAACGCTCACAGTGTTCTATGTCTTTCAATGCACGCGTCGCATAAAATGCGCGACTCGGAACGCAGCCTAAATTTAGACAAAACAGGCGCAAAGTTCAAACCAGGTTCAAACGAATTGAATTTGAATCGCGAGTGCAATTGTCAGTAGTCATATATTGCAATTAATTTTTCTCTAAATCCTCCTGTTCTGTATTGTGTAGGTTCATTTGTAGAGATGTTTTGACTGTTAGTGCCGCCGAAATTACAAAATAAATGAATAAGATTTCTGATTTCTTTTAACGTGAAGACCTGATTTCGACTATTACAACATCTCTCCAGGTAATGTTGATAGTGAAGAGCATAATGCAATGCTTTGATGATACTGCTTGGGTAAGTGAATACAAAAGATAGTCTGTATTCGATGTAATGATCCCATTTTGATATCTATTCCAGCGTCGTTGTACACGCATTCTGGCAAGGAGATACGCCCTCGAATAAGAAATGGGAATGCTCCTTTTACAGGAAAATTGAATTTGCATGGAAGTCGTAAGGTGATTATTATTGTAATGGCAGAAACAAGTCAGACAAATTTATAGTCCCAGAAAAGCAATATTCAAGTCGAGGTTTCGCTAAAGGAAGTAAAACTGTGAACGTCAGGTTAGAACAAAAATTGCTAGATGCTTAGGCTCATAGAAAACGATTCTAAGTACTTTAGGACGATATAACACCAGTTATATCATAGTATTTTAAAATATATTAAAATAAACATAGGTAAAGTGGCCAATAACAAAGGCATTTAATAATATGTATAGTATAATTCAAATTAAATATTTAAAATCAAACAAATTCATTACATTATTGTGATTGAAAAATTTTGTTTAATAAAATTGAATGAAGCAGTGAGTTGTTTCGATATCGTCCTTTGATTTGTTCATATTAAAGATGGATTGGGTAGAAATTATATCAAATTAACATATGATCTTATTTTGTCTTACGGGCACTAAGAAAGATGAAAGAACTCCACACCTGATTGCATTGACAAATTCATTTATTCAAACAAAATTACATTAATCTCTTTAATTAATGCTCTACTTATGATGTAATCAAATAAATTGCTTTTATATAAAATAATTCTTTTATAAATAAGAAAAGTGAATATTGTAATTCTTACAATTGTACTGTTGAAAATAAACATATACTTTAAAACAAACAAATTTCAGGATATTTGCCCACCTATTATTTAATTTACTTATATTGATTCACATTAACTTAATAAGTTTGTATTTAACGCCTGTTTTATTTAAAGTTTGGTTACTTTTAGTAACTTTTCCTTCCACATCACCACTACCACACGTTAGATCCGTTAAAAACGCGACGCACATATCTTCGAAATAGCACTTTTTGAAGACAGTTTTTAGTAGCTTGTTTTCATTTGCTCAAAAAATGACTAGCCATTGTATACTCACGGAAACATGCTCTTTCCGTTAAAGCCCATATAAACCATCAAAGCAGTGGTCCTCATTTGGAACTGTTACGGCCTGATGAAAGTTTGTTGAGAATTAAAACCGATGGCTTCATGTAGTACAATTGATTAAAGAAAATTCAAAAGTTCTTATGAATTTTATTTATCAAATTAACCTCATTATGAATTAATAAATGTATATATCTTCCTTGGGTCTGGGCAAATTTACATGAACATTACCCATGGCTTGTAAAATACAGAGTAATATCACAATTTTTAAAGGAGTAATGGGGTCATATTATGTAAAGCATATGCTGTACCATATTTAATTTCTTCAACTATCTTTAGCAAAAATTTAGCATATTGCAATTAAACTCACCCTTAATTTTTTGGCAACTTCTATGAACTGTTTATAATAGGCAATAATATAATCCGAAGTATATACTTTAACATCAGTTTTAGAACAAATCCTTTCAACATAATCTATAAACTGAACTTCAGGGCATACCTCGTCCCTACTTTCTGAAATATATCTTTTAAATTTATGAGAGTTACTTCTTGAGAATTCCATATCTAATAAGCGAACGGTGATTCGTATAGAAGGATAATTTAAAAGTTGATTTATATTTACACAACTTAGTGATCGTCCTGAATGTTCTTGAATAAGTACATCCCCTATAAACAGAGAACATTTGTAATGACATTATATACTTACTTACACTTACCATTTGATTCCAAGAAAGCAATATTATTTAAAAAAGACGGTTGCCCTTCTATAACTAAGGTATAAGGTGCCTCTGGTTTAGTTAATATTTTCCAATCATTAGTATTGGATTCACCTGAAATATCCTCCAGGAAAAAATAAATCCGTATGTTGAATAACAAATTTAAGTTTCAATTGTAAATATTTTTTAAACTCTGCATGATATTTTTGTGTGGTTTCCAAACTGACACATTTATTATGATAATCTCTCCACCCAGGCCATACTTTCATATAGTAACAGAAGCATTCACAAAGAATATGTTTCAATTCTAAGGAAACATTTTCCAAACAAATATTTAGATCATTGCTGATGATATGGCATACTTTCTGCACATTTAGGCGGAGGAGTTCATGCTTCGATATCATTTCGATACACTCTCGAAGATAATCTGATAATTCATTCTCGTTAGGCATTTTCGTCATGCCGATCAAATTTCTTTATAAAATTAGCTCACATTAATACTTTTAGCTATAAAAATTATAAAACAGCAAGAGGTCAACCAGACATAACCTAAACTTGAAAAACCAAGGTACAGCGTACAGTTGCTAGTAGTCTGTTAGTAGGCATCCAGGTGGATCTGGGCATCTAGTAGGTAAGTAACATGTAACATCAAATACAATATAAATAAAGAATAGTTCCGCTGGCGTACTACAGATGTCCCAGCTAGGCTGATTTTAGAAAAGTGTACGACCAAACATATATTAAACGTGATCTGACCAGTGTTGCCAATTAACAGAAGACATATTTCACTAGATCGGGATTATAATTCCACCAGAAAATCACTAGAATTGGGAAAAAAATTGCTTTATAAAGTATTTTGAGAAAAGCAAAAAATTTTATATATTTATGTAATTGATAGTGTTTCTACTATAAATCCCCTTTTATTTAATTTTTTATTTATTATAATTCGCACAATGTTACTTTTAAAAACCTATTACACAAAGTACTCTTTATTTTGTCTATTATATAACACTTATTAGTAGAGTTGGGCATCTGTCCGGCAGAGCAGATACGTATTGCGACGCGGGCCTCAAATAATCTAATATAAATAAAGCAGATCAATCGTATTATTGTAATTTAGTATGTATTTATAAAACATTTTCTTTGGGGACAAAATCGGACAAAGCGGACGAACAAACGGGCCACCTTGCGATGCATTCGCATTTTATATCACTACATATTTAGATAAAATTAAAAAAATTACATTTTATAAGAAAAACAGGCACTGTTGTTACTGACTTGCAACTCTCCGGTTCATCTGCTTGATTGGAGTACATGAGTTGGAGCGCACGTTCTGAATACGTATCTGCCGCGCCGGAAAATTTGCCCAACTCTACTTATTAGGTAGTCGTCAAATATTAATAATTCACAACAATATACAGTGCAACCTCGTTAAGTCGGACCCCGTATCTTCAGATAACCCGGATCAATTTTGAAGGATATTTTTTTTTTGTTAACCTGAATCAGCTCTGGTCCCAATTGATTCGGGTAAACAAGGTTCCACTGTATAACTATATAACTGTAACCGTGTTTCATAAAATCATAATCATATTCTTAGTTATTATTTTGTACTTTTATTTTCGTATACATATATGTATATGTAATTTAGTCTTCGTGTTCAATGAATTCACTAGATTTATTATTAAAATTAAAGAAAATCCATTAAACTTTTCACTAGCCACTAGAAATGATTTGCTTACACCAGACGTCCTTTCAATACACCAGATTTAGTGAAAAATTCACCAAGTTGGCAACACTGGATCTGACGTGATTAAACGTAAGTGGAATTTTCCATTACATAAACACGTAAAAATATAAGATAACCGCAGAGTCGGTGCGAGAAGAATGAAAGTGGTTTAACTGTGCGCGCAGCGAAGTGGTAGAGCATTCATTGAATGAATTGTCATTTGGCAAAATTATTATGAAATGAATATTAAAAGAGTCAAAACAAGTAACAGTTTAGTAAATAAAACAAAAACCAAAACACACATATTGGCTCAATGGATTAATATTCGTTTTATAATGAAATTAAAACATATTTTTGTGTTAAAGCGAAGCTATATACACACGGAATATTTGCTTTTATTTATTTCGTCAAATGCCTATTAACTTTTTCATAGCACATATTATATTTATTTACCACTGTTGATTTATTTGCGGTGATAAAATATTTTTGCTTTTAGTGGACTAGTGGACATTTAAAATAATCTTTGTTTCTTGATATATAAATTTATGTTTTTTTTGCTAATTCTTGTCAATATATCTGCAGTTAACAACGAAAGAATATTATCTTGCTAAAAACTGTAATAAAACTTCAGAAAATATCAGAAAACATTAAAAAAGTGTATCTATAAAATCTATAAATTTTCTTTTTTTTTTTAAATTCACTCTCAGAAATACCATGATGTTTGAAAAACATAAGCTCATATTTGTCTCCAAAATTATTGTTTACTGTTTTCATAGGATAGTCGCTGGCGTACCGAACAAGAATTTTTTATCGTTTTGCTTATAATGTAACTTTTAAAACATTACAGTACAAGTTTCAATCGCAGCTCGGTAAACAAAATTCAAATCTTCCGCAATTGTATTCAATAACTTCAACTTAAAGGTATTCAAATAACCATTAATGTAATACAAAATCGTAGGTAACTTCATGCTTTAATGTTGAAGTTATTGAAAATAACTGCGCGAAATTTGAATTTGGTTTACTGGGAGGGGTCTTTACAAAAAAATATGCAACATTATATTATCTGGTTGTACTTTTAAGGTATTTTCCTTAATTTTGTTTTTATCAAAGTGTAGAAGTACAAGTACGCTAGCTTATGTCTGATATAAGCTTTTGTCGCTCTTGAACTTTTTCTGTTTCGTTGTTTGTCGAATCAATATAGAAAATATAATTGTTGGATCTCATATTATTATACATATCTTATACTGGTTAGAACTATCAAACTATATATTTGTAACAAAAAAAAAATGATAAAAAATAAAATAAAAAAGGAAAGAATTAGCAGAATTCAAATTTCCTGAATTTATTTCTAGGAAAGATTTTCATTTTTTTTTCGTTCGCTGCTTTTAGGAAATCTCAGATTGCTTTTGGAAATGAGACACAATACTAGAAAATTTTATAGGTATGCAACCAAGTGCAAATGCAGGCTTTTATAATAAATCATAAAATTGGAATTTTTATAAATCATCAATAAACATCATCGATTATAGCGTACCTCTGTTTAGTATATTAATTAAATAGCGATAAAGTACAATAGATGCATTCATAAAGAACAACTCTCCAAACAAATCTTCATCCTGTAAAATAACTTGGATAAATATAAATCGCAAAACTAACACCTAGCATCCGATTCTCAGGCCATCTACTTATTTATATGCCAGGGGGTAGAATTCATATTTGCCGCGATTATTTACGCGTATTATATACGTTACTACCAATAGAAATTGATTTCTGAATTACCCACAGCTGTAATACTCAAGTGCTTCCATATCAAGTACATAGTACGGTTGGTCCACTGTTTATTTTCGTATGTCTCTTGCCGCGCCGCTTTTAACTGCCCCCGCGAAGAAGCTACAGTGGCGCCGCTCTAAAGTACGCCAGCGGAACTATACGTCTTTGACCATATATGTATATATTTTGTATATTTGGTAACATAAGAGTAGTATAGACAGGTATGGAGCAGAATCTTGTGTATATAGAAACATTAGAAACGTTCGCGTGCATTCGCGCCATCTAATAAGCTTTGTGGGTACTATTCACAAAAGCGGTAATATTTAAATAGGTTTTATTTTATATATCAAGAAAACTAAGGTATGTACTTACAACTTAAGTAATAATATTCACTTAGATACATACATACATGTTCTATAAGATTATAGCTTATTTCCATGTGAATATTATTACTTAAGTTGTATGATTCTATTTATATTTTTGTGTATTTTATTTACTTTGTTGCTAATGACCTGTGTATAACCCACAAATGTATTATATCAGGGCGGTTCCACGGGGGGGGGGGGGGGGGGGGGGGTAAATTAGGGAAAAATTTCCCCTCCCAAATTCCGCAAACTAAGAAAGACTTATGATACAAACATATATGATATGCTCGTCTCAAGGATGAAAATTGACTAAGTTTGTCCCCCCCCAATTTGGCTCTCTGGATCCGCCCCTGATTATATTGTGCCCGTGTTCATTTGATCTGTGAGAATAAGTAAATATTAAATAAACGTGCAAAAAATAAAACTTCCATTAAGTTTCTGTTGATACCTACATATTAGTGATGTAATATTCGCATTTTGAATATTCGCAATAAATATGCGAATATTGCGAATATCGAATTATCCACTTTAACAGGCAACTTTTACCTGTTAAAATGGATAATTTAGAAAAAAAACTACTATTCAAATTCATTGAAATCCTAAAACAAACTTTTGAGCACAAATTTGCAGTTTACATTAGAATAACCATCAATAACCTCAAAACTAAACTTGAATTGTCAAGAATAAGACGTAAAAAGTCGAAACGATTCGATTGTACTTAATTTCGCTGCGGTGATGGAGAAATTTAATTCTCCGCGTGTGCTTAACGCAAGTGTTCGTATAGTTGTAAACTGAAAACTAATAGATGACGCTAGTAAAGTTAAAATGTTAATATTCGCATTCGCATTCGCGAATGTCTAGTGCACATATTCGCATTCGCGAATGTGTAAAATCACGTATTCGTTACATCACTACTACATATATTTAAAAGTTGCTGTGATAAGAAGTATGTTGACATATGTTTGATGTAATAAGAACAAAAAAAAAACACTGCAGGTAAAAGTAAATAAAGAAATAAAAGTAAAACACTCAAAACTAACACTATTACTAATAAACGAATGTAAAATAAAGTAATAACAGAAATAATAACTACGGAAATCTGGAACACACGTCTAAAACAAAATAGATTAAAAACAACTGACCATCAATTGACGAACCACACGAACCACGGGCCACAACCGCCATAGCCACACGGACGAACTATCCAACCATAGATAAGGTAGGTTGTATCCCACTTGTATCCACAGGTTGTATCCAACTATTCCCCTCAGGAATAAGGTCAGTGTTCGTATATACCTTGATCGGCAATTCCCGGCGCCGACACGAAAAATTCCCGTTTTGACACTGCAATTCCCTTTTTTTGCGGCAAATACAAACTTATTAACTTTTTTTAATAAATTACTTACGAAATTAAAATAAATGTACCGATACAATGACAGAATCATTTTAACTAAAGCAAATGAATAACAAAATACAAAAATAATAAAAATTTAAATTTATTTTTATCGATGCAATAGTAATATTTTATCCAAAAATTCCCTCTAAAACAAAACTTTTTCCCTCTAACGTTCAAAATTCTCTCTAAAAAGGGAATTTCCCTCCCATATACGAACACTGAATAAGGTAAACCAACCACAAAATAATTTATTCTGTGATGCCAATACACATATAGTTATTTACATAAATATTACTAAATATATAGTGTTTAGCTTCTATCTATTGAGGTTTGCGGGTACTACCATTTGCTTTCCTTGTCTGACACCGCTGGGACTTTTGACCAGATTTAAGTTACTACCCCATGGTAAGTAAATAACATAAGTTGTTAGGGCTTTATACGTTAAATTCGGGTTAACTTATTCTAGTATTTTTCTTTATATAAATTTAAACAACCTAAATTTGAATTCGAATTTGTTACCAACGTAATAACAAAAACCAGCGTGACTGGCAGAATATACAAAATGTCATATAGTAATTTGAACGAAGTTTGATACTAGTTGCGAACAGAAACAGCAGTAATTTGTTTGATTACTTTAATGTAGTATAAAAATAAAGAACATTTATAACAACGGTGTTTTTACTACAAATCAGTGCACATACATACACAACATAAATCATTTAAAAACTTGCTATTGTGCAATGTGGTGGGGAGCAAATTTGAAAGGTTCTTGGGTCTTGTGGGGGGTTCTTGGCTGTAGTGATTCATTAGAGATGGTGTAAAATACTTATAACAGGTATTTGGTAACAGGTAAATATGAAGAAAGCACAGCTTAGAACAGGTACACGATTAATATATCTCTTATCTCATACTTCCGTTATGGCTATGTGCAACAAAACGTCTTTGGAAACGAGTATGAGCACGCATATGCATACTGATATTTTACCAGTAAAATACTACGCTGTATAGTTGTTTGGCAATTGTCTGGTAACATATATCCATGTAAAGATGATGTTGATTTAGATAGATGCGCACTGGTTACCTTAAAACGGTACACTCGATGCCCGGTAACAGGTATTAATAATAGGTATGACCTGAGAACCCGAACAGTTCGTACTAGTGATAAGCGAAACGGTGATTTTTAAATCACGCCGTGAATCGTGATTGTGATTTATAAATAGCGGTGATTGTGATCACTGTATTGACTCATCAATATTATATCGCCGATTCGCCGTATAAGCGTGTGTACTTCTCATAGATTAGTAAGGTTAGGAGGTGAGTTTTTCTTTTCGCAGCACGGAGTTACCATACAGATTTTCTGTTTTGGAAAACATTTATTTATATATAAAAAAAACAAATTTATATTTTACAAATTTGTAATAAAAATACTTAGCTACATAACTGTAATGCGAAAAGTAAGGATGTTTTATACAGTAGCGGCTCGTCAGGGGAGGCTACGGAGGCTAAGCCTCCGCTATTACTTTTAATAAAATAAATAGCGTTTATTATGTATGAAAATAATATTTAAGCATCGGTTACATACTAACATAAAGCAATTTTGCAAAAAAAATATAGTAAATAGTATATTCATTCATTATTTAATTTAAAAATGCAAACAAATTTTTAATAATGCACGAAATTTTACTGCACACACCAAAATAGCAAGCGAGGATAGCTACATTTAGCTCCGCGCCGATGATTAATTGCTATCGCTGAAATCAATCCCAGATAACAATTTAAGGTTAATACAAGCCTTTTTAAACGTTGTTCCGACAAGGGAAAAAGGTTGTCAGCAAGCTTGTTATGGCAAGGGTGTAAGCTTGCTGCAAGGTTATGACAAGCTTGCTAGTTGACACAGGACAAGGTTTTTCCCAAGTAAGGTTACAGGTTAAGCTTGTCTGTAAAAGCATGTGACAAGCTTACCATGGCAAGGTTCCCATAAGCTTGTCTGTAAAACCATATCACAAGGTTGGAATGACAATGTTGAGCCAAGCTTTAGAGAAAGCCTGTACAAACCTTGATAAAAGTTTGTAACAATCAAAACAAAATAGGAATTGGATATTAATTTCTTCTTTTTCTTGGTTTCTAGGTCATAAAAATATAGAAATGTACATTAAGGACGTTTCATTTTAATTTCAAGAGCTTTTTCAAGATATATGTAAAATTAAAATTATAAATGGTAATACATTTTTTTATTTAATAAACAAAACATTGTTTACTATGAATTTTGAATTATGATTTTATCATTTATTAAACAATTTACTTATAATTTACACCATTTACAATTTGTATTTTTATATGTATACTTGAAAAAGCTTTTGAAATCAAGTGAAACGTCCTTATTAATGTACATTTCCAATATTTTTTACCTAAAAACCAAGAAAATGAAGAAATTAATATCCAATTCCTATTTTGTTTTTGTTTGTTGTAAGCTTTTATCAAGGTTTGTATTAAGCTTTCTCTAAAGCTTGGCTATAGTCAAGGAAAGGAGTTGGGTATATGACCTCTTCTTCATGTGACTGAAAAATTACTAAAATATTTTTAAGGAAAGATATAACCAGCAAGCTGAAACCAAAAATAAATTTGGTACAAATAAACTTTATGTTAACTTCCAAGTGTTTCCAAAAATGTTTTTTACAAAATTATTGCAAACAAAACTCAGAGAGAATTTTAGTAAATTAGATATAATTTTCGTTCTTTTTATTATTTTCGGATGCCGTCCATCGTCTCCTAAAATATTTTATTGTTTTCAAAATCACATCTGTTGCATCAAGTAAAATTCATTCAAATAAATTAGAATTTCAGTATTTAATAATAAAAAAAAAACTTCTACATTTTATATATACATATTTAGATTGCGTCTTTATATTTATATAGAAACAACACTATAATCTATTTTCCGTTGCCATCGTGTTGCCGCGATTCTCTGTAATAAAAAAAACGACAACTATTAAAAATTAAACAATACCAGAGATGGAAGACAAGGGAAACGGCTATCAGTTTTCCAGAGTCGACAAGTCGTCGTGGATATTATGAAAAGTAACTGTTTCCCTCGTTACTACAAAATACAAACTATCTAATTTTTACTATACTTAGTGGTTAATTAAATAAAATACTCACCAAAAAAATTTTAAGCATTTCAGTCTTCTGGAAACGGTTTTTTTAAAGCTTTTCCCTGTTAGAGAATGATTTGAAGCAATATTGTCCTCTAGTGGTTTTTTAGGATGTTTGATGTCAAAACTCTTAACGTTCCTCCATGGGTTGATATCAAATATCGAATCTGTAAATTTTTTGTTGGAATTAATTCAATAAATGAACATGGTTCGGACTTAAAAAAACAGGTAATAATTTAAATAATATCAATTACTCACCAACTTTTTTTTCTCCAAGAAGAGTTTCAACTATTTGATGGTTTACTAATGTCATAGAAGCTTCTATATTCGCTGAAAAAGAATTTCATAAGTTATGAAATTGATTCTCCTCTTAATCCTTATGAGTTACCATATAATGCCTGTTGTATTGCGGCAGTCTGTTGGGCCAAACCTTAAACCGTATCCATTTTAGTTTCTAAACACTCTGCTATGAAAGAAAAATCTTCTAAGACCTTCCACATTACGTCTGGGATTAATTTAATTTGGTGATGCTCATTACTGTAATCGGTTCCTAAAAAATATTTGATAACATTAGAATGATTTCTTGAAATAAGAGATACAATATACTATATATATATATATATATATATTTACATCCCGCTAACTATTTTGCTTCCTTTCATAACGCGGTCGTAGTGCGTCCCCAGAAAGGAGTGTAGTTAGAAGCATTTTAGTGACGTATATTGAACCGCGGGAAAAAATGGATAACGCCGATCACTTTTTTATCGCTGTAGCTTTAAAATGAAATTATACGATTTTTTATTCTACGCACTTTTTTGCTTCCTTACATTTGCCTATCTATTTTGCGTCCACTGCGTATATTTTCAGACAAATTGCTAACTATTTTGCGTCCGATGTATATTTTTTTGTATAAACTTGTAAGTATAATGCGTCCGCCACGTTGCCACATGTTGGTCGAAATAAACGTATATAGGAAGCAATATAGCATATTTAATATAGGATCAATATAAAATTGTATTTTTGTGTTCCTTCGTCATGGACGCAAATTAGTCGATACAAAGTATATATCGCCAGTCGAGAACACTGTATGAAGTTTGGTCTAATTTGATAGCTAACTGAATTGAAAATCAGGTTAGCACCGTTTTTTAATGCTTGAGAATTATTTTGTATGTGTAGGCTGATAGAAGCATAATATGAGTGTTAAAAAAATAGTCTTATTTATTACTCCTAATTATTATGATTTTAAAGCACATTTTATGCTTATCTGGAAAAATATTGGTACGAAGTAAATACCTTGGAACTGATTTCCTATGAAACAAAATATACTTACTTTCCTGGAAGTATTTGGCAAATGAAAGAACTGCTAAGAAAATTACATCACTTACAAACTTCTTACAAGCATCATTTCAGAACTCAGAGGGCTTTGAAACCAGCAAAGGGGTAGTGTGTAAAGGAAAACCTAAAGGTTCATCCTGTGAAAATTACACTAGTTTCTTTTCACGAAAAGAAGAAAGCTGGATGACCTAAGGCCACCAACTCTTCACAACGAAAAGATGCAATTCAGTCAAGAATCCAAATCCTTAGGAGTGGTTCTTGACTCGAAGCTAACTTGAAATGAACATCTTGACCACATGACAAATAAATGTAATAACTAATGGTATTAATGATAACCCTTGCTGGGTATCACAGGTGCAATTAACAGCAGAGCGACCGCCTCTTAGGAGACCATTGTAGGCCTCCCCCTGCTGGAGCTTTATGTGATAGCGGAGGCAATGAATGCGATCCTTAGACTGAAAACCAACAAGGGCACACTTATACTACGGGTACGATGCTGGACGGTCCATTGCTACAAATGTCCACGGACAGGATGGCACCCGAAATTATCTTCACTGAAAAGGTAAAAATCTCCATACCGAACAGAGACCAGGCTCGTAGTGAGATCACTGCTAATGATAACTGGTTCACGGACGGATACAAAACTAGCCAGGGCACAGGAGCCGGTATTTGTGGGCCGAGTCCTAAACAAAGGATATCCATAAGCCTGGGGAAACATACAACGGTCTTCCAGTCAGAGGGTATCCGCCCTTGCAGCCTGTGCAGAAATGATTGCAAAAGGGGGCTACATGAAGAGGAAAATTAATATAATGAGTGACAGCCAGGCTGGCATTAAGGCAATCTCGAACCACGTAACTAGGTCAAAACTAGTTCGGGACTGCAAACAATCCCTCAATGCACTGGCACGAGACTACACGGTGTCTCTGATTTGGGTGCCGGGACATGAGGATGTAAAGGGCAGTGTAATAGCCGACGAACTAGCCGAGGGGGTCTCTAAGAGACGCTTCATGGGTTGAGAGCCCGTATATGGAATTACTAAGAATTCTGCAAGAAGGGAGATCTGGACCTGGTTAGATAAAGAAAGTACAAAGAAATGGAGGTCGATTGAAGGTCCACTCTATACCAAAGCCCAGATAGGGAATGGGGATGTTAGTTTCTCTGATAACCTACTCAGGTGCAGTAAGAAAGAATTTAAAACCATTATTGGGTTGGTAGCTGCACACTGTCTCCTGAAAAACATCTATACAACACAGGCCGGGTAAGAGAATCGTGGTGTAGAAGATGCGAACTACAGGAGGAAACGAGTTTACATGTAATCTGCACGTGTGAGGAACTGAAGGTACTCAGGCAGAAATATTTCGGGAGAGATCTATTGGAGCCCTCGAAGGTTCTCAAGTTTCCACTGGGCAGGATACTGGACTTTATAGAGAACACCAAGCTGCTCGAGTAGAAATAAGAGAATTAATAGGTATGGTACAATGAGCACCTAGCTTAAGTGCCCGGACAGTAAGTGCCCACCCTAACTTTAATGAATGAATGAAAACCCTTAGAACAATTCGGAAAACATCGAGATTGACATCTTGTAAGCCTTTTGTTAACCTATGGATCCCTGATTTGGTGGACAAAGACCACGCAGAGGAAGACGATTATTAAACTCGCAAAGAGACGAAGATTAGCTTGCTTGTGCATCACTGCAGCTGCATAAATCTACTATGGAAACCATGTCAAATCTACTCTCTTTATTTACATTAATGGGGCGGCAAGAATGGAAACTCCTAGGAATGTCAGAATAACATAACACAACCGTATTTTTTAAATGGGCAGTGATACAATGACTCTCAAATTCTCCTTCGACAAACCCTTCAAGATTATCGTGAACGGGGATGGTTGGACAGCAAAACCCAAAACTGGTATGCAAAGCTGATCAGTATCCTATCCGACAATCGAACCGCTCTAAAGCAGTATTCTATTAAGTAACCTCAAAACTAACTTGGAACTGCTTGGTAAATCTTGAACTACTGACTAAACACAATAAAGTTACTTTGGTGTGAATACCAGGGCATAAGGACATAGCATGCAACGAACTTGCGAATGCTAACAAGGACTCTTCCATAAAATTCATTGGATCTGAGCCAGCTCTCGAGATAACCAATACTGTGACACGTGATGCAGTAACTGAGTGGACCGAAAAGAAACACCAGGCTCACTGGAACAGTATGAGGACAAACACAACAAAGGATGATGAGGCCATCCAGGCATTAGCAACCGAATACAGCTTAGAACGGTACCGAATCGATGAACATGGTACGGCTGCCTAAGATAGTATCCACATAGAATAAGCGTCTTTAAAGATGGACCTGTATGTAGACTATGCAACAAGGAGAAGAAGGTAGCCCACCACGTTGTTTTTGAATGCGTTTCATTGGAACGACAGAGACTACCATTGCGGGAAGCAATCAACTTGAAGGTTAATCTGGAAAAAATACCACACAGGCTGCGAAGCCTAGTTAAGGCAATTAACACCTCTTTATGTAAAGAAATACACTACTCGTATCTAAGGAATAATACAACGCAGTGTTAAAGAAATAGGAAGATGATCTATATTCAGTGCTCAAATCAATCCGATTTTCAAACCAAAACCAGTTTTCAAAAGCAAAATCCATTTTTGAAATCAGAAGACAGGTATTTATAACTTAATTAACTTAAAAAAATACACAGGGTTTTTTTTATCTTAAGTTGTAAAACCGTTTTTTTTTTTTTTCGATCGATTAACCGGTTTTTGATATCTGGTGATTTTTGCAACACTAATATCTACCGTTCTTAAAATTTATCAGTATACAAAAGAATCTGCTTTAACAAAAATTGCACATTCATATCAAGATATCATAATATTTGCATTTGAAATTATTTAGTATATGTGTGTGTTGTCCAGTACATTAACATTGGCAATAATAACGATGTTGTATACGCCATAGGTCAGAAAGATATTATAATAATAAATTTTAATGATTAGATAATTAATTAAGGTATTTTTTATTTTATAAAAATATAAAAGTCGAATCGTTTGGCAATTATGTAGGACTTTACATGAAACCAGCCACAAAATTCCACCGAACCAACTTCTTCAATTAATTACAAATGACTACAAAAATAAAAAATTAAAAATCAATAAAATTTTGTATCCGCTGTATTAGGTACATACTCATACATTAACAGTAATCTTTCCCTATTGTTTGTTTTAACGTGTTAAATTACATCTTGATATAGAGCCGGAACATATATTTTCAAGAAATCTCATGCATCTCATATTTTTCTTATTGTGAAACTGGCATTTCGGCACTGTATATCACAACAACTTTTACAAGCAGTGCAAATTGGAACATTATGATTATAGACCCAGCATAACTACGGAGCGGTATATGGTGACCAAAATTGTAGTAAACGGAGGCGGTCAAAACGCCAAGTGGCGTACAAAGGCTAGCGTCTTTAAGTGGCACGGGTGCAATGAGATCGATCCCCACCACTGCAATGGAAGTCATTGTAAATCTGCCACCGCTATATATTTACATACAAGGAAATAGTATATAGCATACTCAAGCAACAATAAGTAAATTGTACAGCGTTGACTACAAAAAACTATTGAATAAACTTAAGGAGGCACTCTTTGTTGGGGATGCCATGCGATGCCATGTTTCAAAATATCAGACTATAATACCAGATAAGAGGGACCGAAAAGGCACTCCGGTGAGAGCGGACTCGAAACGGTATACAGACGCCTCTGGAACAGGCTACGGCATAGGAGCTGGAATATATGTAAAGAAGCCTAGAGAGGCTCTTACGGTAAGCTTCAGCAGAGATACAACGGTGTAATTAGGCTGAGGTTGCTGCAATTCATCATTGTGTCAGAGAAATCAAACCACTCTACACTTAAGGCGTTCGTTACGTAAGTGCTGAGTCTAAGGTAATTTGGGACTGTGTAAGCGCCCTAAATCAGGTGGGTACCCGATCTGCATCGGCATAGGTTCCCAACCACTCGAAAATGAGGAAAATAAGAGGTCCTTCGTCAGAGTTGGTCCTTCTTTTGGCATTACCAAATCGCAAATTTATTTATTTATAACCAACATGATAAACCTACAGGGGTCTCATATACCCCGTCGGTCTATTTCAAACTTCAAAGTCGTTTATAAGTAATGCATTTCATCGTGTAGCAGTGCCATGTCCTTATCGTCGATCAAGCATGAAAGATGTTAGTGGGCAGATTGCGTTGGAAGTATGCTCGTAACAGCGATAACATTTGAGAAGACGAGAACTACTTTCTTGATGTGTCAAAGTAATTGTAACGGTAGGTACAGCACTTGTCAATATGACGTTTATAAGTATGTGGCAACTGTGCGACACAGAATATACATAAACAGCATATTAAAAAATAACAATTGAGATATGTATAAACAATAACAAATGTCGTCTCATCTAAAACTACAGACTAAAAGCTAGGAACTAGACGCATGATGAGTCCAGAGAATAGTGGCAAAAGTGGCCAGGACAAAGACAGGCAAAAAAATTTCTAAAGGAACAAAGGCGTGAATTTGCTAGAGACCTACTGAGTAAAGACAGGAAGATGTCAAGATGTCAAAATGGTAGTAGGTCTGCTGACTGGTCATTGCAAACTAAACAGGCATATGTACAACATTGGCCTGGCAGATGATGCTATTTGCAGATTTTGTCAGGAGGAGGAAGAAACACCAGTTCATGTACTGTGCTAATGCGACGACCTGGCGAGGACAAGGTTCTAGTCATGGCGTGGAGAACCCCACAGCTAACAAATACACAAAAGAGGCGCTCTCAACGATAGTAGACCTAATTAAGACGGTAAAATTAGAGTGTGTCTCCTAGGAAAAAAGGTGACCACATAGATCTGAAAAGATTGCAGTGAAACCTATCCATCCACCATCTTAACCCTAACCCAACTTAATCTATGTGTCGGTTGAGGTGGATGAAAGAAAACACTTAATAACTATTTCATTGATATATCGACAAATGTTTGCTATTTACATTTGTCGATATATCAATTAAACAGGTAAAAAAGTCTGTGCTTTAATGAAGAAGCATCCTCAGACTTTAGTACCATCCTAGAAATCAGATACCTAAGCTGAATGCAAGTTTTTGAATATTTGAACTGAAAATCTATTTAAATGTTGATTTCCCCACTTATTGGATAAGCAAGACTATGACATGTTTTATTTTGGTGGAGGCGCCAGGTGCCATACTTCAATCTTTGCAGTTCTTCCGTGCTATTACTTATGATATACCATACTGTAATCAATTGAGAAAATTGTAAAGAAAGAATAGTCGATTTCACTTTCCCGTGTGGCAAAGTCTTCTCAGATTAAAGTTGGTTTTTGGTTCTAATTGATTTATTAGGTGGTCTATACATAGTCGACACTTTAGTACAATAGTGAAATCTATCATATGATATCCATTTTCTAGAATTTGTTTACTATAACTGAAAGATAGTTGTTGTGGCCAAACTGGATTTTGTAATTGTTTTGGGAGATATCCTTGGCTTATTGAACTAAAATAAAGTAATGGGAGAAACCTAACTGAAAAATTATGTAGAGGTATCAAAAAAAAAAAAAAGAAATGCTGGAAGGGAAACTGTAGTATAAGTTAAATAATTATAAATTTTTTGTAAATATTACATTTTGTAAAGAAAACATCTATAAAAAAATAAAAGTCACGGGCACCTCTTACTAAACTGACACTTTTCAAATGCTTCACAATGTATTCATTAGTCAAAGGAAAAGAAACACTTCTAAGATTTTTTTTTAAATTGTGTCATACATATGCCTACTGATTTACAATCACTAACCTCATCGGTTCTTCTATATGTGTGCGACGTTGCCAAGTAAAAGGAAGCAAAATAATGCGCGGTTTGTAATAAAAATATACGGCATGTGTATATTTTTTTGGCTCTATCGGCATTTCTGTGAACTAAAATATACATGAATTTTACATATGACGCACTATTTTGCTTCCACCTATTTTCCATTTTAAGTACTAAACGGGTTGGAATAAAAATATGAGAAAAAAACCTGGCAATGGTGGTGGCATGACCAACAGGCACGTACGGACAATTTTTTTTTTCTTAGCGGTTTACTCGCTTAATAAGGCCGAAACTATTTTGCGTCCGGTATACGGACGCAAAATAGTCGAGGACGCAAATGTAATGTAAAATGGCAATGCATGGACGCAAAATAGTGCGTGGATAAATATATATATATATATATATATATATATATATATATATAATGTTCTTATTAATTATAACACTAAATTTATATGTGTATTTTTGAATTTATTTAAAATCCTATTACACTGTCATTAAAACTGAAAAAAAAACCTCAAATATTTAATTATTCATAATTTCTGAATTATATAAAATCAAATTATGCTACAAGCTATCTAGTTAGCAAATATAAACAATAAAGGCGCGGGGCCACTGCACGCGAAGCGAAGCTAAGCTCAGCGAAACTAATTTCCTTGAAAACTAGTTCCTATGTAATCTTACGTGGACGCTATTTTTCTTCGCTAGCCTAACTTCGCTTCGCTTAGCTTTAGTTGCCGCGTCCGCGTATGATAACATGGGAGCTAATTTTCAAGGAAATTAGTTTCGCTGAGCTTCGCTTCGCTTCGCGTGCAGTGGCCCCGCGCCTTTAACCTTTTACTGTTAAGTTTGTCTGGACAAGGTAAAGTTAAGCAAGTGGCAAGCTTGTCGTAAGCTTACGTGTTATCTGGGATGCGCCCGCATGACTGTATGTGCACTTTATATCTATGGTGAATACCAGTGTTGGGCAAGTTAAAGGAAGCGATTAAATTTCTATAGCGATTGCATATACTCTATCTACTACTATCTTGCCCAACACTGGTGAATACGTATTGTAACGTTTTTCTATTCTTAAAACTATTGTCGACTTATCCTTTGGTTCTTGAAATAAAACTCACTCTTTTCTTTACTCGTTTAATAATAATATCTTAACAAAAATTTCGGCCCCTCTTCACTCTCGCTTTCATTCACACTGAACTTCGCACACATGTCTGCCAACCCTCTAAAGTTTTACGATAACAAAACGTTGTCTAAACCCTGAAAAATACCCAGGCGATATATTTAAATGAATTTGATTTATTAACGCACTTACGGACTATTTGAAATCTATTAAATAAGATCAAAATAAACACTAAAATTAAATCACTCACTACTTACTATTAAAAA
Source organism: Protaetia brevitarsis (assembly GCA_004143645.1). Classification (NCBI taxonomy): domain Eukaryota; kingdom Metazoa; phylum Arthropoda; class Insecta; order Coleoptera; family Scarabaeidae; genus Protaetia; species Protaetia brevitarsis. Next base: position 33,090 of record RXPK01000821.1, read on the forward strand.
TCGCTTATTAATTAAATCACTTAATTACTAATGTCTTAATTTATGTAAACGATTTATTTGCACCGATATTTATATCACACGTACTATTTCGCTCGTATTTATCTCCACTCGTTATCCCCACTATTCAACTCGTATGGACTGACTGACTGCGCTCAATCCCCACGCGTTATTTTATATCTGGCGCGAAACTACGAGATCTTCCAGACACATCTGGGGCGCCCTTCCAGATTCAGGAGAATAATCACGAATCTTCGACCCGGTACTGCCCTCTGTCGTTCCTCTTTGGAATCTCGTACGTAATTCTTTCATCCGCTATGCTAGCGCCAGCTAGGGGCGCCTATCGAAACCGTCAAACAAAATTGGCGCCCGTTACAGAATGGTCGGAGGCTTGCTCCTAGGTAAGGTCGTATGGAGATCAGCATGTTATCGTACGTGCGACTTCTAGTACTAATAGCTAGTGATGGGACAATCGGATCCAAAAAGCATCCGATAAGCTTAAACGGATATGTAGTCATTATGGTAAGAAAAATCTTTTTCTTAAGGATTTTGATTATTTTACTAAACGATTTAAGTATCGGTTCAGTGTTCATACAGATACCGATTCTTTTTAGTTCATAAGGAAAAAGGCTCGTTAAGGAAAATATAGTCGAGTTGATGAGATCATCCGCATGTTTGAGTTTGACATTAATTATTCAATCGTATCTAAGCAATGAAATATAGGTATCTAAAAATTCCGGATTAAAATTATCAAAAGATTAGATTAGATTTAATCGAAACTAATTTAATTGGAAATTAAATTAATAATGACAAGAAAATATGTAATTATCAGTTGATTAATTGTTAATTTTCAATGGGAAATGGATTAAATCTGAGGTTTATTTTTATTGTATCGTATTCCTGTTACTATACTCGACATTATGACAAGATGGTTGCAAGCGGCAATAGCCAATAGAGTGCGTACATGGTAGAACGTAGAACGTATCATGTAGCTACATATACCGTAGTCGACAAAATTTTAGTATAGGGATCTTATACTACGCCCAAAATGACCTTGCATAAAGGTGAGTTTTCACACCGCGGAATGCTGACGGCGGATTTAAATTCCGCACAGGAAATTACATAAACAAATTAAAGTAGTTTTCAGATACGCGGAGTGTTTCTGGTGAATTCTAGCAACATTTCATTTTACAAAGTTATCAAGTCTGGCCATTTCTGGGTTTTGACAAGTTTGTTTGATTCATCATCCATCACAGCATTCATCAGAATCGGAAAGAAGTGATGTGTGACTTAAATAACTTGAATTTGAAGTTTATCAACATAAATAGGAATTTAAAGTGAATACGAAAGTTCGAAAACTTTGTTTGATTGCATTATTATATTCCGTTTATAACACCACATTCGTCGCAAACGACTATCTATATATATAAAAAAAAAACTGATTACAATTACAATAAAACACGTATAAATTGCCTCTTCTTCGACAGAACCCATCGTCACGAGCTAAGTGGTAACACCTGAACGTCAGCTGACCGACGTCGACTAGGACTAGTAAACAAAGATGGAAGCTAAAATCCGCTAGAAACTTAAAAAATATTCAACATAAACTGCGTGACCGCAAAATGTTAAACTATCCGCAAATATTCGGCGCCATTGACATTTTGAATATTTTGCAACCAATCATGTGAAATCCCCTAAAAAAAGATCCGCCGTCTACTGTTCTGAAAACTTACCTCAATACGCACCGCTGCCAACGTTGAAACGATATTGGGCGTCAGGCACGGGCATTGGAGATACGGCTATATCACGGCATCATTGAATAATTTTTTATTCTAATAACTCTTTGAATAAGATTTCAATCAACTATCCTTTATTCACTATTTGGTTATTATCGAATGAAGTGATGGGATATCATTTGAATAAAAACGTTTTTGAATAAAGTTGGAAAACTGGAATAGTTTTTTACGAAATAAATTGCTATTCAAATATTATTACTGAACTAAATTCGATTCAGGTACCTATATGCACGTGTATGTTTCCGTTGCCGTCGCCGACTTGTTTTTATGCAAACCATACGCGTTTTTTCTCGCATTTCCAACGATTTAATTCAGTTTAAAAATTTAAAACTTAAAAATTCAAAAATTTTGAAATTCAGAATTTTAAAAATTTTCCTGATTTTTTTTTCAAATTAAAAATATTAAAAAAATAAAAAAACAACTTTTATATTTTTTTATTTTTAGACTTTTAGATTTTTGAGTGGCCACTACACTAAAAATAAAGCGTGTAGGAAGAATAAAAGTGTGTTTAACTAGCAACAAAAGAAGCTTGTTTTTAGAACGTTGCTTGTGATCGCATGCGCTTAAGTGAATCAGAACATTTTACGTCGTCGTTTGCCCCATTTGTAACCTTTAACGGAAAAAGTATAGTTTCATAGTTACTTATAAAAATAGGCATATAATATTAATTTGAAGATTTACTTTTACTTTATTTTACTTTTCATATAGAAATTGAAAATGAAACTCACATTGAATCCGTTTTAGATGAAAATTAACGATTAACTAACTAATAATTACATATTTAATTGTGAACTAATAATTAAATTAATTTCGATTAAATCTCGATTGACAATTTTAATTCGAAATTTAATTGATTAAAAATTTCATGGACTAATGTCGAACTCTGAGAGTGAGTAATAAAACAATAAAATTAAATTAATTTTATTTTTTAATTAGTCACTTCAATTAATAATTGAAAATTTTTATTCCAATTGCCATTTGTTTAATTTGTTTGAAATTTGCGAGAAAGTGTAGATAATTTCAATTTTTGATTTCCTTTTTCTTGGTTTTTAGGTCTTTAATATTAAAACATGAATGAATACGACGACGACGTTTCGCTTTATTAAAAAGCTTTTTCAAGTAGATATATAAATAAATGTAGAAATTGTAAATTGTAAATAAAAAGTTTTTGTTTAATAAATGACAAAATTGTTGTGTTTACTATGATTTTGAATATATTATTATGTTTTATTTAAAGATTGCATTTTAAAAATAGGCTGTTTTGATTATTTGTTTTTAAAATTTGTAATTAAATAGTTCTTTACAAATATTTTATTTAGTTATAAAATTAAATTATATAATTTTGTGAAATATTGTATATCGTATTGTATATATTATCATTGACTGCATTTTTATGTTTATAAATTTGAATTATTTCAAGTATATTACGTGTTTTTAAATTTTGTTCTTTGTTTAAAATTGTTACGTTGTTGAAATCAAAAGTGTGATTTTGAGTTATTTCATGTTTTTTAATGCTGTAAGATTTTTATTGTATTTGTGTCCTTTTATTCTATTTTCCAAATATTGCATGGTTTCACCTATATATACACCATTACAATTTTGACAGTCTATTTTATAAACTATGTGTGATGTTTTACTTTTTTCAATTTTTGATTTTAATTTTGAATAGATTTGGTTTTGTAGTTTGTTTGTGTTTTGATAGCAATTTTGTAATTATGTGGTTGAAAATTTGATTTATTTTTCGGATAAATGTTTAACATAAGGAATTTTTATGAATTTTGTAATTGTTTGAGTTATTTATATTTTTGTTGATTTATTATAAAAAAGAAAAATTCTTTGTTTGAATATTTTGTTATAAGAGAATTGGATAATTATTTTGTTCTAGAATATTTTTTGCTTTGTTAATAGTATCTGATCGAAAAACTGGACTTGTTAATTTTATTGCTCTGTCAGCTAAACTTATGATAACACTAACTTTTTGAGATAAAGGTTGTGAAGACTTAAAATTTAGATAACGTCCAGACCATGTTGGTTTAGTATACCATTGAGTTAAAATTTTGTTATCATTGTTGATGAGTTTGAGGTCTAAAAAGGTAATGCTATTGTTTTCTTCGATTTCAATTGTAAATTTTAATCTTGGATGAAAGGAAGAAAATTCGTATACCAAATCCTATTTATTGCAATATTTTATTGCGACATGTTTCGGTCTAAACAAACATCATCAGGCAATAAACATCAATCCTCGTTTTATATAAAATGGCGTGCCGAAATAAATTATATACCTACATATATAAAATCGATTTAACGTACGTCCTTGGTTCATTTTCCGTTTGGTTATAATGGATTGCTGTGATAATTTTTACCTGTATTTTAATGTGTTATTTGTTGTTCGTTTGTATTTTAATTCGTATTATCAAATTTAAGTATTTTCTCTCATCGGTTTTATACAGGCTGTTTTGAAACATCGTTTAAAGATTTTAAGGGCATGTTGTACGATCGAATATAAGGTTAAAATTCATAATAAATATATGTTCACAAATCAACCGTTTACGAGATACCAGCGAGTGTTCCTAGTAGTACATGTATATAACATATCCCAGTAAACAGGTGCTTATCAGCTATTGTTTTATGACAGTTTAATTTAACGTTTTGTGCAATTACAATGGTTGCGTATTCTAATGCTGAAATGAGCGATATGGTGTTCATGTACGGTCGTGCTAATGGGAATTCTTTACAAGCACGTCGCTTCTATCCTGAAACGTTTCCTGATCGCCAACTGCCTTCGCATGTGATGTTTCAGAATTTTAATATTATTGATGAAAATCCCGAAACTAGTGTTAGAAGAATTTCGACTCAAGTGGGTGTAAGCAGCAATCTTGTTTGGAGAACTCTTCATGAGCAACTTCTATACCCCTACCATATCCAACGGGTACAAGCCCTTACTGCTCCGGATTATCAAACGAGAAGGGCTTTCTGTGAGTGGTTTTGCGAACAGCTGCTGATCGGCCAGATTTCGCTGATAACATCTTTTTCACTAATGAAGCTGGTTTTACTAAAAATGGAATATTTAATTTCCACAACAATCACGTTTGGCGTGACGAGAATCCTCATGCTACCGTTGAAGTCAGGCACCAGCAACGTTTCTCTCTAAACATCTGGTTAGGCATGATAGGGGAACGGTTGTTAGGACCGATTGTTTTGCCACAACGCTTAACAGGTCCTGCATACCTCGAGTTCTTGGAAAATACTTTACCTGAACTTTTGGAAGATTTACTTATAAATCTAAGACTGAACCTCTGGTTTATGCAAGATGTAGCTCCACCGCACTTTACGCGTGCTGTTAGGGAACATCTTAACAATGAATTTCCTGGGAGATGGATAGGGCGAGCAGGTCCCATTGCTTGACCTCCAAGGTCTCCCGATCTAAACCGTTGGACTTTAGTATCTGGGGTTATTTGAAAACTTTAGTGTACGCAACACCGGTAAACGATCTTCCAGAGTTGCGCCAACGAATAGAACACTGTTAGCAGATAATACGAGAAAGACCCTTGTTTTTTGAAAGAGTGCGCGCTTCCTTTGAAAGCAGATGTAGATCCTGTGTCGAAATGGAAGGACGTCATCTTGAATATCTTCTTTAGTTATAATCTATTTTATGTTAAAATGCAATAACATCTTAATAAAAACCGCTAAAGCAAACTTATTCTACAATTGCGATAAAATCGCTGTTATCTCGTAAACAGTTAATTTGTGGACATATGTTTATCATGATTTTTAACCTTATTTTCGATCGTACTACATGCCCTTAAAATCTTTAAACGATGTTTCAAAACACCCTGTATATATAATTTATTTCGACACATCATTTTATATAAAACAAAGATTGACGTTTATTGCCTGATGATGGTTATCTAGACCGAAACATGTCGCAATAAAATATTACAACAAATAGGATTTGGTATACGAATTTTCTTCCGTTTTTCAATTTTCAAGAAAATTTTATGTTAGCATATAGTAATATTGTGTCGATTATTTTATTATGTATTTTGTAACTAAACAAGAAAAATACTTGTATTTATTGTGCAAAATTTATCTAAATCATGTTAAACCATCAATAATGCAATTCTAATTCCACTAAAATATACGCGTGTGTATTAAGACCATTATATACAATTATACAAATATTATGCAGTTGTTCGCAAGAAATCGCATAAAAAGATCAAAAGAAAAAAATTCCGGAGCTTATTAATATAATGGTTGCGCACGAATGACTGCTTCGAGTTACTCCATGACGTTAATTTGACGTAAATAGGTAGTACTTGATCAAAATTATAAGTTAAGTGGTGTGCGTCAATGTCAAATTGGGTCAAACTGCGAGCATATATTTTAACACAGGTAATATTTCTATCACATTAAATGCATATTCTGTAAATATTTGGTGCTACTTGGAGAAACAGTTAAACTCCAGATAATGGAAATAATCACAATGTATTTGTACTTCTTAAAAAAAATATTAAACATACAGATCAAAATCGATAAGGATGTAGTATACAATGATATCTTATCAAGTGACTCAGCCTGTTTTCTATTTCTATGATGCATCTTTTTCATAATTTCAATGGCATCGTCGACTTCAAACTGATGAGATGGTAAAATAAATAAGAAACGCTTAAATCTAATAGAATTACTAATACAATATAATGGTATTTTCGTTCCTATCATCTATATCCACTATGGACTTCGGTTGCCTCCTGATGATGATATATCTTGCAATTAGAAGACCTATGCTACAAGCGTATAAGATAAGAGCACCCAGAACGAGCCTAAAAAAGCAAATAAAAAACTGTAATACATTGTATTTGAGATGAAAACATGCATTATATTATGGATGTATTGAAAATACAAAGTAATGCATAAAATGGTTAGATAAATAGTGTCAACATTCCATTATTTCTCATAAAGTTTCGATAATTTGGATATCTTATATGATATGGAAACGAGATATAACTAAACTAATTCTTTGTTTTTTTTTCTGTTTTTAGTTCTATTGCCATTTCTTTCAGTAATTTTTAATAGCATATTATATACATACAATACTACAAGTTGGGCGTTCTCCTAGAACACATTCTTGAAGAAGGTAGTAGTAAGCTGGTCCATTCTCTCTTATAGAATGTGGTGCAACGTACCTTTGGTAGCTTTCTCTTGTTTTTTTAACAGTATTTAATTTTCTTCCAAAATTTCTACCTCTTTTTAATATTTATTGATTTTTCAAATTTGTTTAACATTTTTTTGTTTTTTTACTTTTTTTAAAAAATCCACTTTTTACCTATTTTAAAACTTTTTTCGTTTTTTTTGCCTCCCTTACATTTTTTTAACTTTATGAACGATTTCTCTTTCAAATGTTTTTCTTACAATTTTTATCAAAAATACTTGAAATTACTATATTTTTTCCAATGTTTTTCCGCCATATTGGATCCGCTATTTTGTTTTTTCCAGTAATTGTCAGATTGGAATTCACGTAGAATGTTCCATATCATAATAAGTGAAATACATTTTTTGTCCTCCATCATTCTTTTATTTTTTTCGGTATGTTTCTTTAATAGTAATGTAAATATTTTCGCTATTCCTCGTTCTCTTTTCTCTGTTCCCTTTTTGCTGTTCCATTTTATCTGATTCCTTTTCACGTTTCCCTTTTCTCTATTCTCAACTCCCTTTTTCCTATTTCTCCTTCCTGTTCCTCTTTCATGTTTCCCTTTTGCCCATTCCTTTTTCCCAATTCCTTTCGCTATTGCCTTTTTCCTACCTACTATCTTTTCCTTTCTTTTTTTCGATGTTCCTTTTTCCCTATATCCTCTTCCCTATTGCCTTTTTCCTATTCTCTTTCTATTATTCCCCTTGTCCTATTTCCTGTTCCCTATTCCCTTTACCTTATTCCTATTTCCCTATTCTCCTTCTCCATTCCCTTTCTCCTCTTTGCTGTTGTTATTCTTTTTCCCATATTTCCTTTTCCTATTCCCTTTTCCATATTCCTTTTCCTTATTCCCTTTTTCCTATTCACTTTCTCCTATTCCCTTTCTCCTATTTTTTTTCCTATTCCCCCTCTCCTATTTCCTTTCTCCGATTCCCTTTTCCCTATTCGCTTTTCCCTATTCTCTTTCCTATTGCCTTTTTCCTACTCTACGTGATGCAACATGTAAACTTGTGGAAAAACAATGGAGAAGGCATTGATGTATAGGAAATGTACAGTTTGCGCTGCTACTAATGGGCTTTACCAAAGAAGGAGGGCCACATGAGGCAATAGAATGTTGGCAGCCCCTTAGAGAGAATTGCAATTGATATTGCCGGTCCATTTCTCACAACAGAAGATGGAATTAAATACATTATGATGGGATGGATTATTTCAGTAAATGGGTGGAAGCCTGCCAATTCAAGGGGCTCTATCGGTCGCTGAAATGTTGTTTAAAGAACTGCTCAGTAGGGTTTATATACTGTCTGTACTTCGCTTCGACCAACGAAATAACTTCGAGTTGTCTATATTCCAAGAAGTCTGTAACATTTTGTGTATTCGCAAAACTAGAACAACTGTATTACATCCTCAATCAGATGGCATGGCAGAATGGACCGTCATCAAGTATTTATCCAAAATTGTCGCAAATCACCAGCGAGATTAGGAATGAAGTTACGGTCATTTGTTTTTGCTGGCAATCTATAAAACAACCGGTCATAGTCCATCAGATGTGCTTTACGGACGAGCACCGCGTCTACCATACAATCTGAAGTTCGATGTCAAACCTAATGAGGAGGTGGTCGGAGATAGCTACGCTCCCAACGAACAAAATTTACGATCGGGTGAGGACGAATATCGATGACGCAAGTGACCGAATGAAGGAAAACTACATCAAGGAGAATAAAGGCGGATATTAGGCTGGGGACCTGGTTTGGCTGTTCAACCCTCAACGATGTCCTGGTTTCTCACCTAAACTGCAACGACGTGGGACGGGCCCTTACGGAGTAATGAAAGGAATTAACGATGTCATCTATCGCATCAGAAAGAAATCCGTTAGGTAGTAAGTGCATTTTAAACGCTTAGCTCCTTTTCTTAATAAATAACCATGAGGAAAACGAACAGAATGTCCGTGTACGTAGACTTTCCGATCTTATCTATAAGGAGTTTATGAGCTACTATGGGGCTGGCCGTAAGGTTCGTCATGGCGTAACGATTCAAAGGGATCTGTTTTTGGATCCTGATCGCGATGCAGTAACGGGTAAGTAATCATTCCTAGACCAATGCTAGCGCATTGTGTTGCCCGAGATTTAAAAATGGGAAGAATTATACAGACACAGATGTTTTGTTATTTCTTCCAGGCGTCGTTAGGTAAAAAGGGAGCGGAATGCTGCATTAAGGTGGTAATTTCTGCTTCGGGACCAAACAGACGTAAGGAGGGATTAGTGTATTGAGCATCCATTTTTAAATTTTGAATTTGTATTTCCAACCGCGCCCCTCGATGGGGCGAGGATCATCGTAGATAATTAAATCACTTTAGAGGGCGCTCTAGTAGACTTCATCGATACGTAATCGAAGTTGTTGAGAACATAAAAAAAGATAAAAGAAGACATAAACACGCTCGCGAACGAGGAGAGGTAGTTTTTATCGAAGAGATGCACCGTGAAAACCGGTATGTGTTATCCAAATGTGAACTAAATAAACGGTGAAAATAAATAGTAGATATAAATCGCGAATATAAATAAGTAGAATTTTGTTTATTAAGTATTTTTAGTAATGCCTTAATTATTTATTATTAGTGTTATTTTATTTTAGCCAGCCTTAAGTGTAGAAATAAAGTTTTTATTTAATATATCGTCTGTGTGAATTATTTCAACCTAGAAAGCATTGTATTGGGAGAGGAAGGGGGCCAGAATGCATTTTATTTTAAATTTGATTTACTTCCTTAATAAAAGAGATTCGATTTCATTCTATTTATGTAAACATATAAAACATGTAGAATTTGTAACGTATTTGTAGTTCTATTTAGTCGATGTGTTGTGTGTGTGTGTGTGTGTGTGGTGTGTGTGTGTGTGTGTGTGTGTGTGTGTGTGTGTGTGTGTGTGTGTGTGTGTGCGGTGACGTAAGCGGCGTCAAGGAAAGAAGCGACAAATAAAGATAGTTCCGGCGGTCACGAGGACAACGGATTAGCGGTCAGCCGAGGGAAGCACGTGGGTGAGCGTAGGTACGCAAGCGAACAATGGAAGTCGTCAGCTAGCGTCCAAAGCAAGTGGATGTGCAGTTCGGCTCGAGAGCGGTTGTATAAGGACCCGTCATTAGGTGCTGGCCACAACACAATTATATATATTATTCAAAGTGCATCGCGCAGCGAGCTAATGGTAGTCCCGCGATTGCTGAGTGCCTATTATGCCAAGGAATAAACTACCTGAGGGAGTAGTCATGCAATTGTATTAGATAGCGTTTTATCAGGCGTGTTGTACCACCTTATTGCTGGGAATTTGCCAATCGACAGAGTCGAATACAGTTTCCAGAGGGTACGACGACGTAGTTACATCGGGCCAACTTTCAGACGAGACCGCTGTGTGTGCCGAAAACTACATCGACCACGCCAAGACCACAGCTAGAGCCGAACCACCGCCAAAATCGCCTATTTTATTTGTTTATTAGTTTATAAATTAGAAATCATTATTTTGTTTGCATTCCATTTAAATTTAATAATTTCAATTCAGTCGGTAATATATAAGGTATGTTTTTATTTGTATAATATTTTGCTTTCGTTGTTTTCAAATAAAATATTGTAAAGGCGATATCAATTTCTTTTTATTATTTAGTATACAGGATCGTACTCTATTTTAAATACCTAGAACCGCACGACCTGTGAGCGATTATTTCGATCGATAACAGATTCTCATGCTAGCTTTTTTTTTATTATTATTTCAATTAATTAATAGATATTATTATTTACTAAACTTACGGCGCCCAACAGCAAATTTGTTGATTTTTTGACGTTTGCACTGTTTCAAGTGAAATTAAATAGCTGATGAGGTATCAGATATTTAGTGGTTCTACTAATGTCGATGTAAGTGCATAGATGTAGGTAGAAAGTGTTATGGCAATAATGACCAAATCACATACAGGGCGTTCGAAAACGCATCTCCAATGTGGATACCTTTAAACCAACAAAACTTTTTTATTTCAAATGGAACATGACATTTTTTACTGCAGCATTGAATGCAGCGTAAAATTCTACATCGATTGACATTAGGGTTTGGTATACCTATTTTTGATAGTTAACTAATTTCCAAGTTTCGAGCAAATAAAATATTTTTTTCCTAAAAACACTCTGTATATTATTTTTTAGAATGATGCGTTATCTCTTTTTGCATTGTTTGGTTTCCATACCTGAGATATTTATCATTGGAAGTTTTCCAGTTATCAGCAAATTTTATGTAATTGTAATTATAAAATATTAATATGCCATAATTATTGTGCGACAGCAAATTACATGTTAATATTTTTACCTGTTTATTAAATGCATCGCAATAAGTTAATTAAAAAAAAACTAAGAAACTATTGTTCTGAAAGAACATTTATATTGGACATTTTGGTAGGCTCTTAATAGTTTGTTCCTGATTTATGTTATCTGTCTGTATCGCTTAATACCTAGTTTAATACAAAAAGCCAAGAGGCTGCATTGTTTTCAGAGGCTCCATGTCAGACGGCTCCCCTACAAAGAAAATACCTGGTCTAGTAAGTGAACAATATTTGAAATATTATGGGTGTGTTTAGGGTATCTGCTTTGTATTTTATTTTTTTGAGGTTTTTATTCATTGCAAGTAAGTGTAGGTATCTAATCATTGTTACATTCTTCATGAATGTAGAATAAGTCTAAAATGTTATTTGTATATGTAACTTTCAATGTTTTTCTTATTTCTTTCGATTTACAATATTTTACTTGTTAGAAGAAAATGTGTGAACGAGTTGACAGCATTAGGACTTTCTATAAAAGATATGACTTGTTAATATGCGTAGGTTTATCACTGCGCAATTTGGTAAACTACTGAGAATGGATATCACTTGTTTGTTAGCACATGTCCATGCCTACTAATCTAAAAATTAATGACGTTTCTATGACTAAAAGGCATTACTATTAGTAAGAAACTAGTGAAGATTAGATATCTAAAACATGAGTATTTAGATAGGTTAGACAAATCATGTACAGATTGTTTAGTAGGGAAAAACTCATTTTATTTGGTTGAAACTTGGAATTTAGACATATTTTTAGCATTTTTTTTGCAAGAAATGCTAATACTTCAAAAACTATTAAGAATAGGTATACCAAACCGTAATATCAATCGATGTAGAATTTTGCGCTGCATTCAATGCTATAGTAAATACATGTTCCATTTGAAAGAAAAAGTTTGTTACTTAAGGTATCCACATTGAGGGCGCGTTTTTAAAACACCCTGTATGTGATTCAGTGATATTGCTATAACACCTTGTAGCTACATCCTTGTATTTACATTCGACTTTAGTAAAATCACTAAATACCTGCTATCTCAATGAATATTTGATTTATTTGAAAAGAGTGCAAATGTCAAAAAATCCACGAAAATGAAATATATCCAAAACGGGTCGAGTTTAGAGGATGGAACCTTCATATATCTAGTTGCAAATGACTCGCCAAATTCATTAGACCGATAAAAATTATACCATTCCATTTAAAAAAGAAAATTATATCAACACCCTGTATGCGAAAGTGCTAATAAAGTTGAAAATATTTTCTTTAAATAGAATGACAGTGGCCATGACACACTGCAAGTTTTCAAAATCAAATTTTATTAGAAGTTCAAAAAAATCTAGAATGTCCTCAGTTCGGTGGGGAACAACCTGTATACCATCATGAATTACTACAATAGATTATGAAATCAATTATGTATCAATAACTTCCTTCTACGAATGAATATTGCAGCATTTGATGTCTGCGATTTTGTTAAACACATGCATAACTTATATATAACGGACGTAAAATATAACAAATAAGCTGTTTTCTATATACAAAAAATTATTCTATAAACATTCCATGGCGCAATGCGGTCAGAAATTCATAAATAATTTCAGAAATCATCTTTTCTTCTTAAGAAATCTGTACAGTTATTGGTATCCTTTATTGAGACATATATTATATTACCCAAATCAGTCTGTTAAGATAACGTAGTTTAAACTACGCGTCGTTAATTCTGAGGTGCTGAATAAGACTCATTTTGTGTTCATGTCAATTTAACATATTAAATTTTCGCATTTTCGTATGTTTTGTAATTGTACAAGCAAGTAATGCAACGATAAGATATTGAATCGTTCTGGCATATTACATAATGCGGGTTCACGTAATACATAAAAACATAATCTACGCATAGTTTAGAATAAATTATTCTGGTATTATACTACCACAAATGGCTTTTAGTATTTAATATTAGCAACTACGTATGTGTAGATTAGATACCACTGCATAAGAGTTGTTTGGAAATGTGTAGTTCAATAGTTTTACGGATACAATTGCCCATATCAAACCATTGTTAGTCTTTCCTAGAATATTTGAATTTTTTTATATATATATATAATCATATTACCCTTAATATCATTAAGTGTCGGGCTACATTTATTTTTCAAATACAAATTGTTTTCCATTTCTTCCTATCTTTTGCTAAGATCGTTGCTTCTTGGCCATGTTTTTCCCCCTAGCTCGTAGTATTCTTCAATTGCGTAACTCCAGGCTGCTTCGGCCTTCCTCTTTTCTTTTGACTGTATTCTTGCTTCGTACCTTTCTTCACTTGTCTGTTATTGTCCATTCGTTGTATATGTCCCACCAACTCAGTTGTCTTTTTTCAATAAATTCCAAAACTGATTGTATCTCTAATTCGCCCGTATTGTATGTTTCTAATTCTATCTTTCGGGTAACACCTACCACTCGTCTCAAATATTTCATTTCGGCAGCTTGTATTTTACTATTTTGTTTGTTTGTAAGGCACAAACTCACATCCATAAGTTAAAACTGACCGATATATTGTGTTAAAAATCTTTATTTTTTTTGCTTAGAAATTCTTTCATTAATAATTTTGGTTCATTGCCTAGTATAATTGATTGTTTGGCCAATTCTCTCATTTATTTCAGCTTCTTGTTTTCCTGTTTCTTCCAATGTTACTTCTAAATTTTAAATTCCTTAACTTCCTCTATTTTAGTATTATTTATTTCAATTTTAACATTTTAATTTCAATATTATGGTTTCCGATCACCAATATTTTACTTTTTTCTGTGTTTATTGTCATGCCCTCCTCTTCCATGTTTTTTTTTTCTATATATTCAAATTTTCTTGTAGTTGTTTTTTCACTGTCGGCATTATTTACAATCGTCTGCAAAGATTCCATATACTATTCAATCCTCTGTAATTCTTATGACTCCCAAACACTTTATCGACTTTTTGTTCGCATGTTTTTATGATGGTATCCATATGCATATTGAATAACGTTAGGCTTAGTCCACCTCCTTGTCTTAGTCCCATGTCAGTCTTGAACCCTTCTGATTTTATATTGCTTTTTCACATAATCTATGTTAGTGTCGTATAAGTTTTTTATAATTCTTATTAGTTTGTTGTGTACACCCTTTTCTTTTAATTCTGACCATACTTTTGTCCTCGCAACTGTATCAAATGCTTTCTCTAGATTCTAGATCAATGAAAGCTAAGTAGAGGTTTTTGTTTCGTTGATGTTGTTTTTCTATTAGTTGTTTCATGTAAAAGTGTGATCTTGGGTACTCCTTCCAGCCCTAAATCCACTTTGTGCTTCTGATAGTTGAGGTTCAATTATCGGTGTTAGTCTATTATTGATCAGTTGTTCGTATATCTTTCAATTATGTTCAGTAAAGTTATGCCTCTGTAGTTTACATAATTTTTCTATCTCCATTTTATATATGGGAGTTATCAGTGCTGCTCCCATTCTCTGGTCATTTTTTCTTCGCACCACGTCTTAATTAGTATTTCCAACAGTGCTGTCATACCTGCTTCTTCTGAGTTCTTTATCGTTTCTGCCGTGATTTTGTCTTTCCCAGATGCCTTTCCATTTTTTGATCTTGCTTCTCGGGCCTCGTCTTTGGTCTCGTCTTCACTAGTTTGTATTTTATGTTCTAATAATTCTTGAAATTCTTTCCATCCATGCATAACATCTAATTCATTTGTTAATATCTCTTGTCTTTTGTTCTTTATATATCTCTTGTACCGGTTTTTCTGTTCTAAAAGATTTTAAAACTTTATAAAATAGTTTCTGATTTTCTGAACGTGGAAGTTTCAAAATCATATCCTTGTTAGAAATATGAAAAATGATGTTGGGAAGCACACTCTTGTATGTATATAAAAACAGGCGCATGATTTGGCTACTCTCCGTGCCTTATAGATCTGAAGTCTAACCCAGAATGTTTTTTATCAACACGGTATATTCAACAGAATTTTAAAGATTAGAAATTGGGGTATATGTGTCTTACAAAAGTTGCATACCAAAACGAATATCCTAGATTGCCCTTTCCTGCGCTAATACCAACATTTTCGATTGTATCATAAATACTCGCATTTTCTGAGAGGACGATACTGAAATTGATGCCCCAAAGCAGTATCGCTAATAGGCTACTAACGAATGCGATGCAGTTATTCGTGAATAAACCTGTAATGCTGAGGAACTCCTCCACGGGGTTGGAAACCGTATTTAAGATCGCCAGGATGCTAGAAATGATACCGAATAAACAGGAGAACGCCAAAAACAGCACTGTCGACAACCAAATGCCGCAGTTGATGAAACCTTCCACCTCGGCTACGAATTTAAAATAAAAAAGAAATTATTCAAACAGCAAACTATTTGTTTTCAACGATTTAACTTACAATCATCGGCTCGTGTAGAATTTTGAACCAGAAAATTATCCGATGCATATAAATTAATCGGTGAGCAATCCTTGTAGCCATCTGTACCTTGGTTGGTACCTTGGATAAGAAAGCCCAAATATTGATTCCTGGTATTTAAATCACCGCACAACATGGCACATTTATTTTCCCCAAAGTCGCAAGTAACTGGAACGAAAAACAAGCTGTTAAATTTGGCGTTTCATTTGTAAATTAATAGCACACGCTAGAAATAATAGCCTCTACCGTTAGATTAATATTTTACAGAGTCGTCATATTAGCTTTTGCCTTTCTAAGGATGATCCACATTGTATAGAATTTGAATTTGGAATCGTGACTTTATGCATGTCAAAGTTACTCAAAGTAATTGCTTTTTGCGTAAAAGCTGCACCCGAAATCGGGCTTTTACTGTTCAGTTCTAGAATCGGTTTCGTTTTTAGTTTTGTTGCATTCTATTTTATCTCGTTCGAATTAGTTTTATTTCTATTACTGCTGTTTGTTATTCCTGCTATTTCGTTTAAGTTTTGTTTACAATTATACCGAAATTATTATACTATATTTTAGGGTAAGTGATATAAACGTAAAAATAAACAATAAAGTGATTATATAGTTATTGGAAGTTTTGGAATGGTGGTATTATGGACTAATTAGTGATTGGTTTTATTGTTTAAATACCTAATCTTATACAGTATGTTCAAAATAAAGTTGGCCCTGTTGCGATTCGTTATTCGTTATTATTCGAACTACGTAGTCGGTTAAATTAGCAAAGTAGTAGTCTCCTGATTATGATGGTGAAATCAGTAAAATAATTGAGTTTCCCATTTTGAAGATATTGAAGAAAATAATATTTTTTTAAATGGAATCCCCTATATATTTTGGCAAAATTAAGAATTTTGATCAAAAACTGTTTAACTACTCCGAATTTAGAAATGAAGAAATTAAACCCACTTGAATGTATTAATGCCTATTGAAATGATCAAGTAGGCTACGGTTGATTAATGGGAAAGCAAAAATCGGATAAGCTTCAGTCCAAATTATTAAATAGTCGAAGATGATATTTGAGCAAAATAGCTTGGCAGATCCTTGTGACGTACATTAGATTTAACAAGTTTTGTATGCTTGTTCCTTTTTTATACGTTTGAGAAACTACGTTATGATAGAAACTTACATACTTTGTAATAAGAATTTGAACGCGATATAAACATACATATTTTGAAAGAAAAACCAACTTAAATAGAAACCATTATTGTTTTAAATTTTAAAATTGAGAAAAAACGGGATTTGAAATTATTAAATTATTTAATTTGGCAAAAATGGAGCTTAATAGATATGACTAAAATTAATACAAAATCAATAAATACATAACGCAAGTACTACTAGGAATATTAAAATATAAAAATAATAAGGAATAAATAATAAAATATAGTAAATGCTCGAAATTTCTCCTTCAACTTCTATACATTTTCGTACGCGTTTGTGCACACTTCTTGTGGTCTTTAAAATAATTCGGCCATCAATATTACTTATAATGTTAGTGATACTTCTTTGCAATTTGTTAACATTTTCATATTGCATTTTATAGACTTAATTTTTTAAAAATCCCTAGAAGTAAAAGTCTAAAGGTGCAATATCTTGCGACCAAGGTGCCCAAGAAATTGATCTGTGTGTACCTATCCAATTGTTTCTAAAATATTCATGTAATAATTCATTTACGCCTCCATAATTGTGAGGCGGTGCACCGTCTTGTTTAAAAACACCCTCAGCCGATCCATTGAATTCAGGTTATCCAGAAACTCTTCTAGTATACCCTTTAGTAATCTATGTAACGTGCACCTGTAAGAGTGCCATGGTAGAACACTGGTCCTACTACTTTATTACGGATCAGTCCGCACCATACATTAATGCTAAAGCGTCGCTGGAGGTTATGAGGGTGGATGCGCATCAGGTTTTCCTGGCTCCAATAATAGTGATTTTTCCGATTGAACATACCGCTATTAGAGAAAATTTGCTTCGTCACTCCATAAAACTAAACGCAAGAAAGATTATTTCTAACGGCATTCATCAGCCATCGGCAAAATTGTAAACGTCATTCACTGTCTTCGACAAATAAAGTTAGTGTTAATTTATATTTGTATGGCATCTTCAAAATTTTATGAGCAGTTGCCAAACATAATCCTACATCACGTACACAATCCTTCATTGAGTTTTCTTTGAATCGTTCAAAAACATTAATTTCAGTTTCTTCATTTTCTATAAATCTTTCCTTTACAATAGATTTTGAAAAAAGATTTTCACTTAACCGAAATCTCCGGTATAAAATTAAAAAATACCTCCGGTCGGGCATATTTCTCTCAGCAGCATAATGCGTGAGAGTACGTTAGCAATTTTTATTGCAAACTGTGTAACTTTCCATCACATCGCACTTTTCTATATGTGAAAATATCATTGTCGATCGTATTAAGAAAATAAACTGAACTGCTATTTAATTTTGACAGAAGCTTATCCGATTTTTGTTTTTCCCATTAATCAACCGTAGCCTACTTGATCATTTCAATAGGCATTAACACATTCAACTGGCCTTAATTTCTTCATTTTAAACTTAGAGTAGTAATGTATTAAACAATTTTTGATCAAAATTCATCATTCTTCCAAATATGCAAAAACATACAGGGAGTTCCATTTACTTTTTTTTTTTTTTTGATTTCACCATCATAATCAGAGAAAAAAATCTGCTACTTTGCTAATTTAACCGACTAAGTAGTTCGAATAATAATGAAGTTAGCAATAGTGCCGACTTCATTTTTAACACATTGCATAATGACAAAAATACTCCAAACTGTTTTACTGGTAATGCTGCAAACTTCTAGACCCCTCACCACACACTGCACTAAACTGGACGTACGGTTCGATAGCAAAGCTTAGTGCAGTTTGTGGTGAGGGGTCTAGGAGAAGTTTGCAACATTGTATAATGTAATAAATATATACGGATATAATATATGTACTATATTAAAAAATACTAAATATATATCTAAGTATAATATAGCAATTTTGTATGCGTCTACTATTTGCCCTTGCTGTAGAAATGGTGCTATACAGTGATTAACTATCAAAGCATTGAATGCGGCTATCTATCTATATACTATTATCTATGTGCGGCTTTCACAAGTACGTTCATGGAGCAAACATCATTTCAGAAGTTGCTGTTTGGAACACTTTTACCCATTGCATCCTATTCATGTTGCAGTGCATATTTTGTAAATATTTGTAATAGACAACTAAGTGTTATTTATTCTTTTTCATAGGGATTGTGTAATAAACATGTCAATGTAGGAAGAAATATTGAATTTTTATACCTATAAGGTAGATATCCAACCAAACTTCTGATAGCAATCAAAACAATACGCAAGACAGATAGAAAAAAAGCTTTTTATAAATTGTTGTAAGATTATAATTTTTCTATAACACAAAATTATCGGCATTTGTAAAGGTGTTTGGTAACCTCGGTACAGCTTTAAACTTTCTTTTTTTTTAAATACAATACCCCCAATATTATTACATTTTTAAAAGCGTCACTAATTTTTAAAAACATAAGATATAACATACTTTAGCGCTAAACTCATTAATTTCCAAGATATCTTCGATTTTCTAAAAATTATGTGGCTTGCACTATTTGAGAAAAGCGATTGGCATTTAATTATCACTCAGACTAAGTCAATCAAATGTTATTTTCGGTCAACCGGAAATGATATTTTGGTTAAGGTATTTTGCATTTGTAGTTCCAATCGAACAAATAATGGTGCCAAAATCTCAAATATAAGTAAATAATAGAACACCATAAACTTTTAATAAATCACTTACGTGGAATACCTGTATAAACCTTAAATATATCACATATCTTTTTCTTGTATTCATTAATAAATGTATGTTTCTATAATTATTAAGATATAGGTAATACATTGCGCCTCGGTTTCAACGAAATCTTTGTCAAATGTGAAATAAATACGAATTCTATATGTTAATAGAAATTTAAAAGAAATATATAAACACGTATATACGTAACATACCAAAAGCGCACTTTCGACCTATCGATTGCGGTAATTTGATAAAAGAAGGATGAAAAATATGATTTCTTTTAGTTACTAAAGTGGAGAAATACGCATGCTATTCTGTATGCTTCGATATACCATCTCCAATAGGTATGCTATCGCTGTCTAACAACAAACACTCACCGCTATTTCCTACCCTTGTCTAACTAATACAAAATGCTATCCCCACATCGATCTTTTCAATTTAAATCAATTCAACATAACCCTCACTCCGTCTAGTATGGGGCGAGGGGAACGATTCGGTAGGCATGCATAAATACAGGCGTAAATTCACTAGCCAGTTAGCCGGCGCGGCGTTCGATTCATGTCGCTCATTTCTTATCAAGGTGTTAGTTGGATATTAGGGTACGGATGCGGTCCTCAAATTTTATAAAAATTAGTAATTTTTGACTGCAGTCAGTAGTTTTATAAAAGATGGAATATTACACGCCCGAGGAAAAACTATTTTTTGTATACAATTTTACTGCAGTAATTCAGTAGAAATTATATGCGATTTATTTGCAGCAAATTATCCCAAAAGATCAATCAATTCCTAGCATTACTATTATTCGTAACACCGTCCGACGCTTAGAAACGTTTACATTAATAAATAACAAAAATAAAATAAAAATGTCAGTGATATCGAAATAAGTTTGTGCATTAGTCGAACAAAATCCTAGTGTAACATCTAAACAAACTGCTCACGGATGCAAAAGTTTTAAACCTTTTTACGTAAGAATAAATATCGATGGTACAGCGGATTAGCACATCCCAAGAACTTTTACCCGACGATTATTACTGTCGTTTGGAATTTTATGAATTAATGATCAACTAAAATAATTAAATGATATTATTAATAAATATCCCGAACATGAATATTTCTTCAATAATAAATACTATTTACCGACGAATAGGTATACAATACCTAAAGATCATGATCAAACTTGCCAACAAAGCAAACCACCTAACCTTTCTCTACAAATCAAGACAGCACGTCATCCCCTAAGGATTAAGAGTTAAATCTCCAGTAGCTAGCATCCGAACAGAAAAGATCGCACAAAGAGCCGGCAATGATGTAGTTAGGGACAGAATAAACCACCACGGACTCGCCTAAATCAGGCTCACAGAGCAATGCGAGGAAATTAGGTAGGAGATTAAAAACATGACCAACGAAAAAGAAGAAATACATGCAGCACTACTAAGGAGGTATCAAACGACAAACGACCAGCAAAAAGAGAAACACGGCAAAACACTAGTATCCTGTCAAACCAGAGGGAGACGAGATCAGTAGATCCCGGAAAAACAGTGATTAACCTTTCCAGCAAACAGTTAGACAACAACATAACACAATACTAAATAAAGGTATGAAATTCGCGGTAGCTCCCAAACAAATTCCAACGCTGGACATGGTACTTGCCATGGAAGTTGCAGCAAAAAGGATACAACCTCCAGAAGCGGCATAAGAATCGGGTAGAGAACCAGAATGGCAATAGAAAATGGTCAATCATGAGCGATGAAACACGATATTACGAGAGCGGAACGATTTAGTCTCAAACAGCTTAAAGCAGATAAGTTCATCAAGATACGACCTGCAAACAATGTATAGGTGGCAGTTAGTTCCAACGTCTAACGTCACATGTATGTCTCTGTATGATGTAGTGGTGTAATATAATTATGTAAAAGGTTTACAACATTTAGTGTGAAATAAACTACAAAAACACATAAAGTGTCTATCATTAAACGCCCTGTCCAGGCCCAACGATACATGGTGTCAGAAGTAAAGAAACACAAAGAAATTAGAGAAGAAAAAAAAATATACCTAAAATAAAATGGAGGGAAACCTACTACGATTACCAGAAGCAATAAATATGAATAACCCGAACTTGAATGAAGAATGGAAGAATTTTAAGCAAAAGTTTGACTTTTATTTAATAGCGTCTAACAATTCAAAGGCGGAAGAAGTAAAAAAATGCGCTTTATTACTAAATTTAATAGGAAGCAGCGGGTTGGAAATATTCAACACATTCAAGTTCACAGAGGCAAAAAAAGACAAATACAGTGTATTAGTAGGAAAGTTTGACGCATATTGTACACCAAAGAAAAACATTATTTTTGAAAGATTTAAATTTAACCAAATCATACAAAAAAGTGAGCAAAATATAGATGGATTTGTGACCGAACTTAAAACTACAGTAAAATCATGTGAGAACACAAACGAAGATGAAATGATTAGAGATAGGCTAGTACTAGGAGTAAAGGATAAAGCTGTACAAGAGCGATTATTAAGAGAATGTAATTTGGATTTAAAGAAGACAATAGATATAATCAAAGCTGCAGAGATAGCGAAGAGCCAAATAGAAGAGTTAACAGAGAAAAGTGAGGTGCAGGCCATAAAAAACAAGAAGTTTCAGAAGAAAGAAGAGAGAAAACAAGAAAAACATACCGATGAGGGAAAGAAAATGTGTCCGAAATGTGGTCAACAGCATCCGAGGGGTAAGTGCCCTGCATTTAACAAAGTTTGTAACTTTTGTGGAGGCAAAAATCATTATGAGAGAGTGTGCTTAAAAAGAAACAAAGAAAACAATCAGTAAACGAAGTAAAAAGTCATGAAGAAAATGAAAACCTTTTTGTGTATGCCATAAATGAAACAAAAATAAGAAAGATTGGACAAAAACATTAAAGATAAAAGGAGAATTTATAAAATTTAAAGTAGATACTGGATCACAAAGTAATATTATACCAATAGAAACAGTAAGGAAATTAAAACTTGTAGAAGAAATAGAGAAAACAGAAACCATCTTAGAAGCATATGGGGGAACAATAATTAAACCCGATGGAAAAGTAACAACAACATGTAACTTTAAAAATTCAAGGTATGTCATTGAATTTTTAGTAGTTGACATGAATGTTCAGCCAATATTAGGTTTGGAAAGTTGCACGAAATTAAACATAGTAAAGCAAGTTGATACTATTCAGACAAGTAACAGAATATTAACGATGGAAAACATGTTAGAGAAATATAAAAAAGTATTTGATGATGAGCTGGGAAGATATCCAATGGAACACAAAATAAGAATAGATGAAAATGTGATACCTAGGAGACAACCACCAAGGAAAATACCAATAGCAGTGGAAAGCAAAGTGAAAAGTAAACTATAGGAACTAGAAAAGAAAGGAATCATTAAGAAGGAAGAAGAACCGACAGAGTGGACAAGTCCGTTAACCATAGTGTCTAAACCGAATAATGATATAAGGATATGTTTGGATCCAAGATTTTTAAATGAAGCAATCAAGAGAGAATATTTCCCAATACCGACAGCTGAGGACATAGCCATAAAATTAACAAATAAAAAAATATTTACTGTTTTAGACATGAAGGATGGCTATTTACAAGTACCATTGGAAGAAGAGTCCATGAAGTACACGAGTTTCAGCACCCCTTTTGGTAAATACAAATTTTGTAGACTACCATTTGGTCTGAAATCAGCCCCAGAAGTTTTCCAAAAAATGAATTTTGACATTTTTGGACACTTCCAAGGTGTTGGAATATACTTCGATGACCTAATTGTAGGAGGTAAGGATGAAGAAGAGCACGACAAGAATTTAGAACATGTTCTACAGACGGCACTACGACAAGGTATAAAATTTAATAAAAATAAACTTCAATTTAAAAAGACAAGTGTAAAATACATGGGACAAACATTTACTCAAGTAGGAATTAAACCTGATAGTAGTTATGTGGAGTCTATTAGTAAATTAGATAACCCAAAAGACAAAACAGAGTTACTTAGAATTTTAGGTATGGCAAAATTTTTAGCTAAATTTGTACCAAATATGTCAAGTGTAACTGCTTGCCTTAGAAATTTAACTAGAAAAGACGTACCTTATGGACATCAGAACATGATCAAGCATTAAAGAATTTGAAATTGTTAATAATCAATGCACCAACATTAGCATATTTTGATGAAAAAAAGCAAACAGTTATACAATGTGATGCAAGTAAGGATGGATTAGGAGCTGTCCTAATGCAAGATGACCATCCTATAGCTTTTGCATCAAGAAGTTTGTCAAAAACAGAACAAGCGTATGCGCAGATAGAAAAAGAATGTCTTGCAATAACATTTGCTGTAGAAAAATTTCATTATTACGTTTTTGGTAGACATGTTATCATTGTACAATCAGATCATAAACCTTTACAAACAATTTTTAAAAAAGATTTAGATAAAATTAATAAAAGATTGCAAAGGATGATTCTAAAAGTAATAGGTTATAACTTAAAAATTACATATACACCGGGAAAACTATTATACATTGCTGATTTATTAAGTAGAGCTAACATCAAAACTGAGAATAATAGCTATAGAGAAATTTATAACTTACAAAAATATATACCAATGTCAGAAGCTAAGAAAACTGAATTTAGAAAAGCTATTGAAAACGATGTTAATTTAAAACAAATAGTAGAGTTTATTAAAACAAAATGGCCTAAAAGTCCAAAAAAGTTGAATCCAGAATTAAGACATTATTTTCATTGAAAGACTTTATTTCCTATGATCAAGGGTTATTATTTTTATTAGATAAAATTATTGTGCCAACTGCATTAAAAGTAGATATGTTAAAACTAATCCATGAGGGACATTTAGGGATAATAAAATCTAAGAAACGAGCAAGGTCATGTTTATACTGGAAGAATATATCTGTAGATATTGAAAAGTTTATAAAAAATTGCAATGTGTGTGAAAAACACCAAAATCATCAAGGAAAGGAAGAGTTAATGTTATATCCAATTCCAACAAGAGCATGGGAGAGAATATCAGCAGATATATTCACTTTTACCAATAGAGATTATTTAGTAATTATAGATGCATTTAGCAATTGGATAGAAATGTCAACATTGAAAACTAAAACAGCACATGACATCATTAACATTATGAAATCAATTTTTTGCAAGGTTTGGCATTCCTGAAAAAGTAGTTACCGATAATGTACCATTTAATAGCAATGAGTTTAAAAAGTTCGCAGATGAATGGAGTTTTGAAACTATCTTTACTAGTCCATTACATTCACAGTCGAATGGATTAGCAGAAAAAGCTGTAAATATTTGTAAAACGTTATTAAAAAAAGCTGCAGAAGACAAGACAGACATAAATGTAGCCTTATTGAACTACAGAAACACTCCAGTACACAACTTTTCACCAGCACAGCTTTTATTAAATAAGTCAATTAAAACAAAATTGCCATGTTCATCTAATATCTTAAAACCTAAATTAAATACAGGTCTTCAGGAAAAAAGTTGAAAAGAAAAGAGAAATATATGAAGCATATTATAACAAAAACGCAAAAAACTTACCTGAACTTAAAATAGGAGACTATGTAATGATGCAGCATAAAAATAAATGGGAGAGATGTAAAGTAATAGAAAAATGTAAAGAACCGCGTTCATATATTATTCAAAACTCTGGGCAAAAGTGCTTTCGGAGAAATCGCAAATTTTTAAAAAAATGCAATAACCAAAATCCCATTACTCCCGTTTATCACTATGATACATCAGATGACATCAATGTAAATGGAACTGAAAATAATAACAACCAAGATGTAAATACAGACAGCGGAAAAACAAGTTGGAGTGGAAGATTGAGAGAGAGGAAAGATTTAAAAATGCCCACACGTTTTACAAAATAAAAGGGGAAGGATGTATAGGTGGCAGTTAGTTCCAACGTCTAACGTCACATGTATGTCTCTGTATGATGTAGTGGTGTAATATAATTATGTAAAAGGTTTACAACATTTAGTGTGAAATAAACTACAAAAACACATAAAGTGTCTATCATTAAACGCCCTGTCCAGGCCCAACGATACAAACAAAGGGAACGCAACAGTAGTAATGAATGTGGAGAAGTACAACAATAAAATATAGGATGTCTTACGAACTGGAACATACAAGGAAGTAAAGAAGAACCCTACATCGTCGGTAGAATCCAAAATATACAAGATACTGTTCAAATACAGGACAGAATTACCAGACTAAAATATAAGGCATTAGCTGTAATGTTTGGATTAATTAAAGAAAGTCTGTATGTCTGGTGCTTTAAAATACAAGTTACTTCTTTAAGTTCAACATACAATATGTGTGTGTAAAAGAGTGTATCCGTTAGTATCCGAAATATAAAAATGCGTGCTGACAAAAACCTATCTACATACATAAATACATATATTTACAATGTACAGTGACATTCAAAATAAAATATCACAATATACAGGCTGTTTTTTATCTTGAGACAACGGAATATCTGTAAAACACTGCATCAAATCAAAAAAAGATCTCGATAAGATTTGTTATAATGTAGGGGGCTCACTGAATGGTGCCGAACTCGATCCCTCACCTCACTCCGCCAGAGTGGGAGGGGGAACAACTTTGAAATCTTGAATGGAACCCCCATTTTATAATGCAGATTCGGATTCTACGCCATCAAGTATGTAGTTTTTGTTTGAAACTTTTTTTCGATTCGTAACAGATTGCGCTGTAATTGCAAAAAAAAACATGATTGTGAACGTCTAGAAAAAATACATAAAAAAGAGAAGCAAGCAAACATGATTTTGTGTTTTTTTATTTTAACATTAAATAACCTTTCCAAAAGCCATTCGACAACGAAGAACTTTACTTTAACATACCCATTTCAGAAAATGTGTTCGAAAATGTGCCCTTCCACTTCGATACGTTTATTTAGTCGCAATTGGAATGATTGCACGCAACTGAGAAGTGTGTTAGGCGTAATCCTTGAACAAGCGTTCGTGATTCGCTCAATCATGTTTTCCCTCGTGGTTGGCACTTCTGTACAAACTTCAGACTTTAAGTGGACCCACAAAAAGAAGTCAGGGGAAGTAAGATCTGGCGATCCTGCAGGGCAAGACACTGGACCACCTCTTCCGATCCATCGACGATTGTAGGCTTGATCTAATACTTCTCGTGCTATTCTTGAATAATGTGCTGGACAACCTCATGTTGAACCACATTGTTTGTCGCACGTCCAAAGAAAGGTCTTCAAGTTACACTGGAAATTCGTTCTGCGAATTCACCATTCACCATTTAAATTTCCATCGATGAAATATGGACCAATAAGCTTATTGGCAATTATTCCACACCAAACATTTACGTTCCAAGGATGTTGATGTTCAAGTTGGCGCAATCAATGGGGATTTTCGATACTCCAGTAATGCGTGTTCTGCCGATTTACCGTGCCGTGATTTGTGAAAGTCGCTTCGTCAGAAAATAATACTCGAGCAAAAAAATTGGGATTATCTTGTATCCGTTGAAGCGCCCATTGACAAAATCGCACTCGACTTCGCCATGAAGTTCTTGATGCATAGAAACTCTAAATGGATGATATTTCCTACGCTTCAATATTTGGCAGATAGTGGACTGAGAAATTCCTGATCCGCGAGCTATTTCTCGAGTACTGATGTGCGGATTATGAGCTGCTGCAGCTAATACCGCGATTTCATTATTTTCTCCAGCAATTGTTTTTCGATGATTACGTTTTCCTGGCTGTACATTTCCTTCGCTAGAGAACTGTTGAACGACTCGGTAAAAAGAAACGTCGGGAAATCGTTGTGAATAAAGATTAACAGCATCATCGATATTCCTACCACTTTCTCCATAGATGTAAATCATTTCAATTCTCTCTTGTAATGTTATAGTCTCCATTACTGTTCAAATATTCAACACTAACTAATTTGTATTGGATTAATAATTAATAATCTAAATGGGGATTGGACGGTGTGTAAGTATTCACAGCTTGTCAGAGTTCGGCACCATTCAGTGAGCCCCCTACATTATAACAAATCTTATTAAGATCTTTTTTTGATTTGATGCAGTGTTTTAGAGATATTCCGTTGTCTCAAGATAAAAAATTCACCCAGTACAATACACTACAGCAAATCAGCACTACAGCAAACCACCACATCTATACGGTTTACCAAAAATTCATATACCGGACATTCCTCTAAGACCAATTGTCAGTTCTAGAAGCTCCCCCTGTTACCTCCTAGCCAAATTCTTACTGGATATTATCACCCCTATAGCGGGAAAAACACAGTCAGCAATATCCAACACGCAATACTTCATAGAAAAAATCAAAACTTAAAGCTTGGAGAACAGGACATGTTGGTCAGCTTTGACGTCATCAGTCTCTTCACTAACGTATCAACCGGAGCTACCATGGCAGTAACAAGAAACTCTTTGCAAATACCACATTGCACGAAAGAACTTCAATAAGTGTGAATGCCGTCATGAAACTACTGTCCATCTGAGTGAACACGACTTATTTGCAGGTGGGAAACAAGTTCTATCAGCAAGAATTTGGCACGGCTCCCCACTGTCTCTTATACTGCGCAATATCTACATGGAAGAATTTGAGAGCAGAACCATAGGTACATACAACAAAAACAAAAATGTTGTTAAGGTACTGCTGTGGTCTGGCACCCCGGTTTTCGAAAATTCAGTTTCCTTTTCTTGTTCATTCCAATTAGTCTTTATCAATGTTGCGCAAGAGTTTCCACAATTTCAATTGTGTATTTTATTTTATATAAGATTTTGTTAATTGAATTGATTTGTTTAATTTATATTAATTTCATTCAGTTGTACATATTGCGTTCACTTGTATTGTATATGTTATGTTTTGCGATTTCGTCCGTTGGCGGACAGATCTTTGTGCGTTGCAGCACACGCAGCTGTAGGATTTATATGTGTACGACGTTGTTTAACCTTGTGAGGAGTTCCTTGAAAGATACCGTGTAAGTATATTTAAATTTTATTTTGTTTGCTGCCATTTTGGTATTTCATTTTTACTTAAAGATTTGTTTCGTTTATTTTTTAAATTTCTTAATCCATCAAGGAACTCATTATATGATAATTGGCATTATATTATTGTGTACACAATGTAGATGTAAGATCATTTATTATTTTACGTGCAGGAAGATATTTTAGTTTAAAGAGTTAATTTTTCGTTTTTTTTTAAATTTTGCTGTTTTGTAAGTATTCTTTAATCACCTCGGGTTGGGTGAATAGAAGCTTTGTGCTTGTATTTAAGGTTTTCTTTTGATAATTTATTGGAATTGTCCGCGTTTAATTTAAGTAGTTCTATTTTTGAAACCACGTGGATTGATTTGTTAAAAAAAGGACTATCTTCCTGAACTGTTTTGTCTTTTGCTTTGATAAAGGAATTTGAATTGTCCTTTTGTAAATTAGAGTCTAATGCAGTTTTGATTTCGACCAGGACCTTTTGTCCACGGTTTTGTTTTCTGCAATTTGAATTTAAATGTTTTTTTCTTTTTTTTATAATGATAAATAAATTATTGATTGTTATTAACGTCATTCTAAATTCTGTTCTTTTATTTTTGTTTAATCCTTTTCAATTTTTGGAATAATTAAAGAAAGTCAGATTTCTTTCACCCACAATTTACTTTTCGTGATTAGTTTTAATTTGCGAGGGTAACCCTGAGTTTAATTGTTCTTTTGCGCCCTTTAAGTTTTTTATCCGCTAAGCTAGTTAATTGAATTTTCATTCTTGATTTTCATTTTGCATTTTCTTTTGTACCTTCAGTACACAGCAGTAGATGATATATTCGTAATATGGCGCCATGGTGAAGAAGCCCTGACCGAATTCCTACAACATCTAAACAATACAGAAAATTTCATAAAATTCACCATGGAAATGGAAGCAGAAGGCAAGATACCGTTCCTGGATGTTCTGGTACATAAGAATATAGACGGCACACTCAAGACTGCAGTGTACAGAAAGCCTACACACACAGGAGAATACATACACTTCGACTCCAACCACCCAAACAATGTGAAAGTTGGAATAGCCAGGTGCCTATGATAGAGCCAAGAATATTTGCTCAGAGCAAGAAGACAGAAAACAGGAGTTCAACAACATAACTCACACATTAAAACACAATGGTTATACAAACATGGCGTTGTCTTTAGCAAGGAAGAATCATGTAACACAGCAGAGTCAAGATCCAGAACAACAAGACAAGGTGTGCACAACTGTAATCACGTACGTAAAAGGCCTATCGGCAAAAAAAAAAAAACCAACTACAAGGTTAGAACAGGAATAAGAACGACGAATACCAACAACTCTAACCAAAGACGGACAACGCGAATTGTCCACACGATCAGAGTCCGCCGAACTCTGAATGATAGTTTGGCGAACTCCTAGTCGTATGGATTGGGAGTTCGGAGTTCGACGAACTAGTCCACAAACTGTTTGCCTATTCCCGATCTACGTGGGAAAATGGCACACATCAACGTGTACGAAGATTCGGCTCAACGGAGTTCGTGCATCTGTCCACACATTCGGGAAGGTATTTAGTTTGAAAGGAAAGCTCGTATAGTTTTTAAACTATTTTTAATGACAATCATTGTGACAGCAGGTAACAGGTACGAATTCTTTTTAATACACGTACTTTTAACATTGTTATTGTCGTAATCGTATATATCAAAACACTGGAACGCGCGCTGTGTACTTAAAAAACGCTGTTTGAATGTAGCAAAATCCCAAAAGCAGGATTGCATTTAGATTAAATTTTGCTTTTCACATCTGTTATTTCCTGTTTTTAGTGAAAAATAGCTCATAATGCGTTCTCATATTTTCTATACTGAATAATGTTTTGCGAATACCTATAATACTTTCAAATCAAAATTAATCCATCATTTTTTTTATTGTTAGTAAGACGATTACAACAGAAAGATAAAGCTTCTTAAAACAATTAAAATTTGCATAATTTTCAATCTAACATCTGCAAAAAGAAATGAATTAAACTTAATTATTTTAAATGCATTGATTTTATGTAAATATTTATTGGAATGGTTCATTTTATCATTCAATAGTATGTAGTATTACAAAACAATGTGAAAAATGAAAGTGTCAAACAGGGTATATAAACATATCAGAACTGCTATCTTCTACCGCAAAGCTTGCAATTTGAATTGATGCATGTTTCCTTTATCGAGACAAGGAACAAGGCATGTATATGATGATTCTAATTCAAAACCTTAATATGTAAAAACAATCCTTTTGACAGTACTCAATATGAAAGTACAGTCTATTCGCGTCTATACTAGTGCTGTGCATTTTAACGGGTATTGGGGCCTATTCTGTAAGCATTCTGTTAAAAATTAACGGCCTGTTAAATTTTAACAGACTGAATAACAGGAAATGTTATTCTGTATAATACACGTCATGTTAACCTTTAACAGGTAGCTGTTAAAATTATCCAGGAAGGTGTTTATTTTAAAGGCCCTAAAAAGTGTGCCTTTAAAAATTGACAACTCCTGTTCGCGGAAAAAATGGCTGCTGTTGCAGGATATTTTGCTGTGTTAATAAATAACGAAGTTGAAAATGAACGTAGAAGGTACATTAGTTTTTTATTTATTGTAAACAACGCCGACCATTGCTTTAATTTATAGAAATCGTGTAAGACGTATAAATAGGAACTTACGAGATGCAAGTAATCCATTCGAATTGCCAGAAAAATATTTTTGTAAAATTATTTCGTCTAAATAAAGAGGCAGCTCAATATGTAATAAATACTTTACTACCACATCTAAATGAACCACAAAGATCCACATCAATTCCTTCACATTTAGGAATATTATGTGTACTACATTTTTTTTGGACATGGAAGTTACCCGGAAAGTATAGGCAGAGGATGGAACTTTGCTATAAGTCAACCTGCTGTCAGCAAATGGATAACGAGAGTGACCAATGTAATTAAGAATGTACTGAATAATTGGATAGTTTTTCCACAAGATAATCAAAGCATTCAAAAAAATAAGCAGGCTTTCTTTGAACAATATGGTTTTCCTGGGGTTGCTCGCGCAATTGATTGCAGTCATATTGCCATTGTCGCTCCCCCAGCTAATCACAACGTATATCCTAGTGCAGCGTATTACAATCGCAAAGGCTTTTATAGTACCAACGTGCAACTTATTGTGGATGCAAATTTGAAAATTATGAATATACAAGGCCAGGTTTCCTGGCTCAGTACACGATTCTGCTGTATGGCGAATTTTGAATTAGATGATAGTAGGTTAGATAGAGAAATTGAAAATATAGCGAGTAAATTTAATGATAGGGTTGTTAGAGCTTGCGAACAGTCGATGCCGCATAAAATTAGTTTTAGGAAATCAGTCCCGTGGTGGACCTCTGAATTAACTAGGTTAAGGAAAGAGGTAAATAGATTGAGGCGGGGTTTTCAGAGATGTAATAACGCGGAAGTTAGGCGCAATCGTGAAACCGTATATAGGTTAAAATATAGGGAATACAAAACACTAATTCAAACCACTAAGAGAATAAATGGCGTGAATTTTGTACTAGGTCAGGGGGTAAGGATCCTGGGACTTGCGTATAAAGTCATACGTAAAAATATTCGCATAGTACCGCGGTAACATTAAAGTTAGGTCAAAATTTATATACGCAGAACGCAGAGGAAACTGCGGATTTATTATTAAATAGATTTTTTCCAGGGGATATAGTGATAGATGACGGGGAGGAGCATAAGCGTATTAGGGAATTTGCGAGTAGTGAATCTAGGGATGCAGATGATTTAGGTTTTTCTGATTCTGAAATAGAGGTTGCTTTTAGGTCGATGAATCCACGTAGGGCGCCGGGTATAGACGGTATTACAGCTGATATTGCTTTAAGGGCTTATGAGATAGTACCGTATTTTATCGCGAAACTGTTTATAAATGTTTAGATAGAGGCATTTTTCCGGCTTGCTGGAAACGTCAATTAGTTAAGGTTATTCCTAAACCGGGTAAAACTGATATGACGGATCCTAGTAGTTATAGGCCTATTAGTCTATTACCGGTTATCGGAAAGGCATTAGATAGTTTAATTATAAATAGAATAGAATTTTTTATGCGATCACAAAACGCTATGAATGTAGGGCAATATGGATTTAGTAAGGTAAATCAACTGTAGATGCGATAGATAGGGTTGTAAATTTTGTTAAAACCGCTAAGTTAGAAAAAGTATATAGTGCGATTATATTGTTAGATATTAAAGGTGCTTTTGATAATGCCTGGTGGCCAAAAATTATAGTACAATTAAAGCGTAAAAGTTGCCCAGGTAATTTAGTTAGAATTGCTAGCGGATATTTTCTGATAGAGTTGCGATAGTTGAGGAACCGGGTATTAGTATTACAAGGGAAATTACTAAGGGTTGTCCACAGGGTTCGCGTTCGGGGGCCGGTATTGGAATATTTTATACGATAGTCTCTTTGAAATTATATTACCAGAGGGTTGTGAGATAGTCGCGTACGCGGACGATACTACTTTATTAGTTAAAGCAGGGCAATATAATACGTTAAAAAATAGGGCTAATCAGGCTTTAGCAAATATTTTAGATTGGAGTTTAGATAATAAATTAAATTTAATGCGGATAAATCAGAGGCGGTATTTTTTGGCAAACCGAGGCAAAGAAAGCCTACATTTAAATTAGGGGAGGGTAGAATTTATTGTAAAGAATTTGTTAAATATCTTGGGGTTATTTTAGATGATAAACTAAATTTTAAAGCGCATATTCAGTATATTACCGCGAAAGGTAGGGAAATGAGCAATAAAATTAGGGCATCGGCTAGGGTTACGTGGGGTTTAAACGGTAACGCGGCGGGTACTATTTATAGGGGCGCTATTGAACCGGCAATGTTGTACGCGGGGCGATATGGGCAGACGCGTGTAAAATTAAAGAAACTAAAAAATAATCGGGGCGCAAAGATTATTAACGGTTAGGGCCGCGAACGCGTATTCATCTATTTCGGCAGACGCGGCGTGTGTTATTTCGGGTATTTTACAGTAGATTTACGTTTGAGGAACTTAATTTCGTAGGGATGCGAATAAAATAGGGTTTGAGGTTTGATTACGGCAACGGGAATTAGATTAGAACCGGGCATTTAGAAAGGCGAGTAGATATAGGTGGGCGAATACATCCCGCGGAATTAAAAGTATTAGTTATGATAAATTTATAGGCACTTTTCGAGAGGGTTTAGAAATTTTTACGGATGGTCGAAGGGTGAGGGTGGTACAGGGCGGCTTTTGTTGTTTATAATAGGGTATTGAAATACATAATCAACAGTTTAAATTAGGGGATCATTGCAATATTTTTCAGGCAGAATTAGTTGCAATAAATCAGGCTGTAGTTTATAGCAGGCGCGAATGGGAATTAATGCGGGACGTGAGAATTATAACAGATAGCTTATCTGTATTAGAGGCGTTAGGGAATTTAAAAAAATCCGACCGATTTGTTGTTAGATACTTGGGATATGTTGCGCGAGGGAGGTATAAAACTTTTTTGGACTAGGGCTCATGTAGGTACAATCGGTAATGAAGGAGGGCGGATCAATTAGCGAAAGAGGCGGTATCTAGGGGAGATAGTTTGATTTATTAGATTTGGGCTAATTTCGGCTAGTGTAGTTAAAAAAGCGTTTAGGGATAAACTTGATAATGATTGGCAGAGTAGGTGGGATAATACCTTAAATGGGAGGTGGACTAGGAAATTTATCGGTAGCGTTACACGTTTTAGGAAATGAGGGTTAATTTATCGTATCAGGCGGTAGAATTAATAACAGGTCACGGTAATTTTAAATCATTTTTATGTAGAATTGGTAGGGTTAATGATTCGCTTTGTGAGTGTGGTGGGGTAGATACAGCGGGGCATGTCTTATTTGAATGTCCACTCACTGATGAGTGGCGGTCGCGTACGGAGGTTAGGGCATTAGCTAGGGGGTTAAATTGGCCGCGACGCGAAACAGATATTAGAGATAATGAGTCGATCGAATGGTGGAATTTTTTAGTAATGTTGCTAAAGAACTAGATAGGCTACGGCATGATATTTAGATAGTTAGTAGGGTAGCACGCTTATAAATGAATATTTTATGCTCTTTAGTGGTCGAATTGGTGTTAAACTATAAATATTTAAATATAAATATTTATTTAATTACTCTTGGTTAGAATAATTAGGATTAAGTTACTATTAAGTATTAGATAGGTACTGCTGTTGTTTTGTTTGTTTTTTAGGTCATCATCTTTCCTGTTCAACTTCTGAATGCGTGAATAGGGAGCAGCTACGTGAGAACGGCAAGGCTGTCGGAATTTGAGGAGACGTGGGGGCTGCTTCTTCGGCACTCAGAAGGATAATAATAATTTGTGGCTATCAGTAATAAGGTCTGGGACTTCTTCCCAGATCCTCCCAGAGTAAGGTTTTTGCCATGGTTTTCCCTTACTCCGTGGCCATTGATTTTATATAAGTATTTTATATATAATCAGTGTCCTTGGGGAATGCTGGGAGATAACGAAGTCGTTCCATGGCGCATTTAATAATAACTGATAGCTGACTGATTTACAGTAGACTCGCATTATGTGAACTAATCACATTTTACATTTTTTATCATTTTTCAAAATAATATTCGTATGGTCGCAGGCTACTGTATTATATTTTTGTTATTAAAAATCATAGGAAGTTATTTAGTTAGAGTAGGATCATTTCAATTGTTATGGAACCCATATAGTACTTAGAATAGGTAGCCTCGTGTAGTACCTTTTTTAGGTGGAGCACGGGGTTAGGATGATTTGTAATAATTTAGTTTTCATAAATAAAGTGTATGGCGAATGTCTAACATAAATAGATATCTTGAAACTAGATATTTACGCACGATCTGGATTATCATTTAATTGGAGATGAAGGTATCCATTGTCACCATGGTTACTTATACAATATCCTGGGAATCATCCTCCAAATACACCCCAAGGACGCTATAATAATCATATCGTAAGAGCAAGATCTGTGGTAGAGAGGGTGATTGGAATTTTAAAGTGTAGATTTAGATGTCTACTAAAACACAGAACACTGCACTACAATCCCATTAAAGCAGCAGAAATAATTACCTCATGTGTAATTTTACACAATATTTTTTTATACAAGGTGTGCAAAAGAGGGAAAATATTACACAACAATATTTTTATGAATAAATTTGTATAGTGCACTTATTTTCTTAAAAATATACCAAATAAAATAAACATTTTTTTTATTCAACAAATAATACAAAAGAAATCTATTTTATCAATAAATAAAAAGGAACTCTACACACAAAATAACAACTAAACAGTAAATTAAAAAAATAGTAACACTTACGAGTGTTATTTTTTTGCCAAAATATTACTCAACCTTGTTATCGCCCTAGTAATGTTGTTGTTGCTATTCGCTATATTGTTGTTGCTCCGTATTAGAGCTTCCATATTTTCATACATTGGGTGAATATTCCTTTCACTAATTTTTCTTTTTCTTGATTTTGGTCTAGTACTTAAACTCTGTCTAGAGTTGATACTTGTCTCGGCCATAGGGACTTCAGGTAGTACAAGCACTTCTTGTACGTCCAGAACTGTGGGTATGTCTTCTATGACGATGGTACCTTCACTTTGGAGACCTAGTTCTGGAATTTCAGGCAAACCCTCGATTGTTACACTGTCTAAGAGTGCTAGCAAACGACTTTCAATTGGTGTTAATGGCTTTGCTTCAGTTGTGCCACCTCCGGTTTTATTTAACTCGCATTTAAGTGTACGCGCTTTTCTTCGAGTATTTGTTTTTAAATCATTTAATACCTAAAAATAATTATATATCCATTAAATAAATAAAATGGCAAATCAAAAACAACTTACATTTTTCCACTGTTTCACTGATCGTGTTGGGCCTTCCATATTGTTTAATTGCACTTTTAATTCTTCCCATTCGGGAAACTCACCTGGATGTACCAATTGCTTATTTTTTGCTATAAAATTTATCATTGCTACGATTTGACGTTTTGATGATCGTTCGCGTTTTGCCATATCAACAATAACACAAACAATTGTGCAGATACGTGAAAATTATTTGAAGCTAAAGCTATGATATAGCACCAACAACGTATTTGACAAATGTCAGTATGACAGTAAAGTAAATCTTAACTGTCATTTGCCAGTATGGACGCACATATATATGTTCATATGTACTAATAATAATTTGTTCTAATCATTCTTCCCTTCATAGAATCTCCGTATATGTTCGGAATGTTTAACAAGTTCTGTTAAAAATAACTTTTAACAGCTCTGTTAATTTTTTACTTACAGAATAACATTTTTTCTGTTTAATTTTAAAGGTGCTGTTATAAGTTAAATTTTAACATGATGTTATTTTTAGCAAGACTACTTACAGAATACGCCCCATTATCATAACCAGTTAACCGATCGTGAAGGTTAACCGGTCACGGCGATTAACCGATCACGACGATTAATCGGTCGAGACGGTGAACCAGTCAATTTTAATTGAGTCAAAAATATAGTGGACATGTTTTATAACCAGCAACTGATGACATTAATTGCCGATAGTGCTCCAAACCACAACGTTTGTACAAAAATGAATTCAGTTGACATTTGAATTAAATACATCGTACATTCTAGACATCTAGAGACTCGCCTGAGTAAGTACCACATCGTGCAAGTTATAGGTGCGTAACATACATACGTATACGTTTTCAACGGGTATTTATATGACGATGTGTAGTACCGTAGTTACCGCAGTATCGTACGATTAGTAGCTGGCATCTATATCTATATCTATCCAATAAGACGTAAAAACAGGCGAAACGATTCGGTTGTATTCGGCTATTTTCGCTGTGGTGAGGGCGAAATTTAAGTCTCTGAGTGTGCGCATAAACGCTTACTGCAAGTGCTCGTATGGTTGTAAATTGAGAGCTAACAGATAGCGCTAGTAAAGTAAAAAAGTTAATATTAGTATTCGCATTCGCGAATGTTTAAAATCACGCATTCGTGACATCACTAGTATACACATAAAACATTACAAAAACCAGTAAAATACTTATATAAAGATAGATATACAATAAATAAAACTGCCTTTTAATCGATTACGGCGATTATCCGACCAAAACGGATAATAACCAAGAAACGTAAATGAAACATAACAAAAAAATCTTAAGAGTAAAATTTGCAGTATATATTTGTAATTTACATGAAACACTTCTTTTTTAATATTTATTAGTAACATTTAGGAATAGCATATTTCAAACCAAGGGAGGAAAGCGTTCTATTGCAGGCCGCGGAGAACTATAAACCGAGCCGAATGCGAGGTTTCTAATTGCCCAAGGCCTGTAATAGCACTTTCCTCATGTGGTTTGAATATTATTTTTTTTCCAGCCAGTCTAATTTTAACTAAATGTCTAAAAATAATAAAGACATACTTGTGAGTGACATGATAGATAGTAGGCTTAATAAGTCAAATATTTTTTGAGAACTGTCAAGTTAGGGTCGTTTTAAAAGTGTTTAATAATAGTTTAATTGAAATTTAATACCTAATAATTTACCAATTATCTCATAAATGGGCTCAGACGAATGTACTAATGTCATCTATCAATAATAGCTTTCTTTGTGTGCTTGGAGCAGTGTCTACTGACGTCATCAGAGTAACTTGAGAGCGTCTCAGAGTTGGATTTAAAGATGGTACAAACAAACGCGCTCGATTGCAATATAACCTTAATTTTATTATTTACTATTGTCAGATTGTCACAGCTATTATGAACAGAAAAAGTAAAAATAATTTTTCAAATTAATGGAATCTAGACTACAATAAAAATGCATATTAACTAGTATTTATGTACCTACCAAGTGAAGTTTTTAAAATATAATGATCGTTCTTTACATCAATCACATTGGTATCATTTTATTATCTATTTCGTGCATATTTGATGCAGTTATAAATCAGATTACATTTACAAACGACAGTTTACAACACGGTCTGACACGATGTTAGTACGAGTAGGTTATGTTGCACAAATTGCTCGTAATTGCTCGGACGCCGGACCGCGAGCAGGAAGAGCAACCTCTTTGTGATCTGGATTTGCTTGCTTTAAACAAACAAACACGCACAAATCATGCTCTAAAATACAAACAAACGCGTAAAATTCCTCGGATCTGCTCAGATCCGACAAACAAACAAACCTAATGTCACATATTAGAAGATGTGCAGTTTCATCATGTCAATGTCACTTACTTTCCGCCTTAGGGAGGAAAAGTACAACTTTTCTCCTCAAATGAGGAAGGAAAGTGGACACTGCTGGGAAAAATATATTTTGTGTAACCTAAATATAACATCGTTATAAGTAGCTGCGCATTGCACATACGTAAACACGCGGCTTTGAGGGCCCCGGTAGCCGGTAGCACGAGTAGAGTTTGCGTATTGCTAGCTGTTGTAGCTAGATCATATATGTGGCTAGTGGCAATGTTGTGCTTTTTCTAATTAACATAATGGCAGAAACACTTAAAGCTAAGAATTCGGTGAGTATAATAGGTACTATAGGAAAAGAACACGAGAATACAAACAAGAAACAAACAGAGAAAAACCCAAAACAATTGCCGTCGCCGAGACCGGATACCATAGAAGAAAAGACACTGTCTTATCGCGATACTTTGCAAAAACAAAAACAAATGGAATTCGTAAATGAAAACGCTTCAGGTCAACAGAAAATAATAAGCAATAAAGGCGGAGACAATAATGGACCCCCCAAAAATGAAGAGTGGATACCAGTTACTAAAAAGAACAAAAGAAATTTAAATACTATACGTGGTACTGCGACAGAAAATATGAGTATTAAAGGAGTTATTTCCTACCAACATTTTCATGTATACAAACTGGAACCCCATACTAGTGAATCGCAGATGAATGAGTTTTTGGAAAATAACTGTTTTACTCACTTCAAATGTGAAAAGTTGACTGCAAAATATCCGAACGAATACTCCTCCTTCAAAATCTCAGTGCCTTCTGAACAAGCTGATCGACTTAAAGATCCACAAACTTGGCCGAAAAATGTATGCATCAATCGTTTTTTATTGAACCTTCCACGGAAACAGATAGTATCGAGGTAACCGGCATCAATAACTATAATAGTACTAATAGTATACATGAATTAGAAGCTCTAGTTCATGGACACAAATGTGATATTGTATGTGTGTCTGAGCACTGGCAATCTTCTCAGCGAATGAAACTACTCTCTATGACGGGATATGTATTATCTGCGAATTATTGTCGAAATCTTGGAGAACATGGTCGAGTTGCTGTGTATAGTAAATGTGGTCTTCCTAGTGAGTCATGGGACGAAATAGCTGAATTTGCTACTAAGTTCTGCTTCGAATGTGCGGGAGTGAAATTCTGGTTTGGTCGCAGGCGGGTAATTGTGGTATGTTTATATAGGTCACCAGACTCTAACATAGAGATATTTCTGGACAAACTTACATTGTTATTTGAACTATTAGTAAACAAATCTCTAGATTACATTATTTGTAGAGACTTCAATATAGATATTCTCAGTAATACTAAAATCTCAAGTGACTTTTTATCATTGATTCGTAGTTATGGACCGTTGCGGCTATAAATGAGCCCACTCGGGTCACAGCTACGACTTCATCCTGTCTAGATAATGTTATAATTAGAAACACCATACAATTTCAATCATTGGTCATACCTTCGGGTATTTCTGATCACTACTCTCAGATTGTTAGCGTTAACATTAAAATTAAAACAAATACAAGTAGAATTGCGCTACGGCGTAATTTTAGTAGGACTGCCTTGGCTGGATTTAATTCATCAATAGTTCAGGAACATTTTAATTTGGTTTTTCAGGACATTTCAATAGATGACAAATTTGCTTATTTTATGTCGATTTTTAATTTATACTTTAATACTTTCTTTCCTTTAAAAAAAAACAGGTAGTTACCGAAAATGTAACCAATCTTACCTCGCCGGAAATGGATATGTTCAAAAACAGAATAGCGATATTTGAAACAATTTCATTATATTTATCTGAGTGTAAACCTTATTTAAACCAATTAAAATCTAAATACAAAAATATTTTAATAAATACTAAAAAACGTGTTAATGACTCCAAAATATTTATTCAAAAATAAATCTAAAACTATGTGGAAATAATAAATAAGGAGTTGGGGAAGAGTAGTAATACCGTTTATTACACAAATGATCCAAAATCCTTAGCTAATAAATTTAATGCCTTCTTTAACTCTTTATCGGGAGCGGCATCGGATTCCAAGCAACCGACTCATCTACCTATCAAACAAAATCCATTTTTTTTCAACTTTAGACCAATAGTAACTTCAGATTTAAAACAAATTGTATCTAAATTAAATAAAAACTCTATTGGTATTGATGAAATCCCGTTACACCTTATAGAAAGCTGTTTTCATGTGATTGCGGAGCCACTTTGTCAGATTATTAACGAATCTTTAATGAATGGACAATTTCCAACTCTCCTCAAACATGCAATTATAGTACCTACATACAAAAAAGGTGATCGTAACAATTTCGAAAATTACAGGCCAATCAGCCAATTAACAACATTTGCAAAAATCTTTGAGACAGTGGTTGCTGAACAAGTTTTTTCGTTTTTCAACAAGCATAATCTCATAAACAATCACATCAACATGGTTTTATTACCGGGAAAAGCACTAATACGGCTTTATTCGAATACTCTAATTGGATACTATCTAATTTGGAAGAAAATAACTTAGTTTGCGGTCTTCTTTAGATCTTACTAAAGCGTTGATACTATATCAATGCATTACTGCTTGAGAAACTTCGGTGTTATGGTGTGAGAGGTGTGCCATTGGAATGGTTCAAGTCATACTTAGCCAATAGACGACAGACAGTTAAACTAAACAGTGTTTCGGTCGTAGCGTATTCCAGTACGCTCTCCGCAGACATTGGTATTTCTCAGGGTAGCGTGCTGGGGCCATTATTATTTATAATTTTTATAAATGATATTTTTGTAAACGTTTCATAAAACAATCAAAAAATCATTAATTACGCAGATGATACAAACTTGCTGTGTAGTGGTTTTGATTTTCCATCCTTAATACAAACTGGACAAGATATGTATCGTTCTGTAAAACAATAGTTTATAGAGAATGGTTTACAAATAAAGTGTTCCTTATCGTATAAATGTTTTATTTTGTCTTCTTCTATAAAATATGAAAAA
This sequence comes from Protaetia brevitarsis, assembly GCA_004143645.1. Lineage (NCBI taxonomy): Eukaryota > Metazoa > Arthropoda > Insecta > Coleoptera > Scarabaeidae > Protaetia > Protaetia brevitarsis. The sequence goes on from RXPK01000821.1 coordinate 75,009, forward strand.
ATAATAACAAAGATTCATCAGAGAATAGAGACAAGCAATTTATTTATTAATAATCGGGATACGTATCTCGTAAAAAAAAAATGCAATTGTATAATTAATTCTTATCAGATTTGTGACATCAGCGTACGTATTTGATTTACTAGTTTATATGAAATTAATTCACGAAAAAATAATAAAAAAAACTATTTTGCTTAAAAATAGTATAAAAACGTCTATATATCCATACCGTTATATCATATAATATATTCGATGAGCACTCGACAGAAATTTTACGTCTTCCAAACTGAAATTGCGATCGAACAACATTTAAAATATTTAAATATGGAATAGTATTAATGTCAACATTTAATACGTATTAAATGATCAACAGATAATATAAATAGCTCTCCATTTCTAAAAACTTACTCAATAGTGAATAACTGCTTCGGCTGGACACTCGTCTGATGTAACTTCCGCTAAATAAACCGTAATTCACCCTGTTATCGGTTGTAGTGCCAGTGGTTGTGCCTAAATCCACATCAGCTTCAAACCAGCGATCGGTACCAAGGGCCACGATCGACAAAATCAACGCAAGGCAAGAAAACGGAAATGTCGCGATGACCAAAGCTTTCAAGGTGGTCGTCATTTTCGAGCAAATATTCAAACTCTTGCACTACTCTACACCAGACAAGTAGATCTACACGCAGATTATTTGTATCGACTTTTAAAAAACTACATTTTCCTGGGTTGCGTTCAAATTGGTATCTTATCAGTATCGCACAAGAGTCTATTATCAGCGGCCTATATTGAATACGTTAAATGACTAATTTGATTGTCGCTTATTGTTAGTCAGCACATACAGTGCAACAGATAGGCAATAATGAGATTATTTCGATTGATATCGGTATATGTTTAATACCCATGGATCGTCGGAATTTGTTATACACTTTCCAAAATAATTATCAGATGTAATTAAGTTAAGTATCACACACATTTATATTAAATTTATTTCATTTTAGATAAGGTACAAAACTGCTTGAATAGGTAATAAAACTCAAGTAAGTAGATCAGAGAATTTTTAATCTAATGTGTACTATTGTCAGATCTAGCATTAGCAAATTATATTTTTTAATTATATAAAATTAGAAAAAGCTATATTTTCTTCACATTCATACTACAAGCATCTACCTATTTCTAGCAAGATCGGAGTAAGCTCATTTTAAATAATTTTAAAAATTGAGTTATCCGCGCATGCTCTGGATTGTAAAAAAGCAAACCTATAAAACCAAAATCTCCTGTTTGGTGTAATATTATGCAATTCTGTTTAAATACTAAATAGCAACATAGTTACAATTTCTTTATGATAAAACTATACTTATTTTTAATTTGATACACGCATATTAACTAGCTCAAAAATAAAATGGGCAAAATTTAAAATGTCATCGTGCAAGCTTTTAGATTTTTTTTTTATATATTGGCTATTCTGGTCCTTGCCATTATGGAACTGTCATAGTATATATTTGATGGTTAAAATGTGTTTATATTATTGATCAAACGTCAAATTCTATAAATATAATTGATTTTCTTTCATGTAAAACGCCTCCATACGATGGCTGCAGTACAGAATTACTTACCTGGAGATTCTCTTCTGATTGACAAGATCGTTTATGAATTGAAATCGCAAGGTATATTCGATCAGTTTCGTAAAGAGTGCATCGCCGATGTAGATACAAAGCCAGCATACCAAAATTTGCGGCAAAGGGTCGAGGGTAGCGTTAGTGGGTTTTTAAGTAAACAAAAATGGAGCTCAGACATGAATAAAAATCAAGTTCGAGAGATGTTGAGGAAAAACATTTACGAGTAAGACAATCCATCTAAATGGACTGGTTGTTATGTGATATGTGTTTTTTATATATTTTAGGTCCGGATTCTTGGAAACGGGCGTGGAAAGAATAGTTGATCAAGTGGTAAACCCTAAAATAAATTCAGTATTTTTACCGAAGGTAACAGAGGTTGTGTATAAATTTTTGGGGATCGAAAAACCCAACAGTGGTAAAAAAGAAAATACGAAAATGATATTCAGCAATGATGATTTATTACCGACCGATTTGGAGGCGGTGTCACCTGAATCGGAAAAGAAGTTTGATTTTAGTAATGATTCCCAGAACTTTGATGATAGTAAAATTGATGAAGATGAATCTCCTCCATTTGAACCATTAGAGGAGAAACCAGTTTGTATACCTCCTGAAGAGAATTCAGTTGATTCACATTTATCTGGATTTTCAGGTATGTGTTGCTTATTTTTACATTGTTAGGATTTTGTATGTGGCTATAAGCCACACATTCAAAGTTTTTTACAATTGCTTGCAACAAGGTACTACCCAGCAAAGACATATATAAGATAAGAAAGGTCGCTTTCCGTCAGCATGGGTAAACACCTTTGATGTGTCACCAAAACAATGTATTTGGCGTTGCTTCATTATTTTAGATTTAGATGTCTCAGCTGCCTTCTTTCATTTATACCAATCATAAATAATATGTGTCAGAGCGGGAAGTGCACTATTGACTCAAAGTGGCAGCTATTTATCATTTACTGTCGTTTGCTGTGTTAAACGTACGTAATGTACATCTTGTGAGAGCTTTGAATAGTAATAAAGAAATTATTATGGTTAAATAACAAAATAACATGAAACATGCCAAATAACAATAAACTAGTTAAAAGTGCCTTAGAATTACTGTAGCAGTAATGTTTAATTATTCTCAGTTATGTTGAATGACTGTCATAACTATGTTTGTTTTACACCTTTGGTTAAGGCGCGTTCTCACGAGTCAAGTTTAGTTGATCAACAAAAGTTGAATGAAAACTGTAGTAAGAACCTTTCTTTCAATAGAGTTGATCAACTTTGTAGTTGATCAAGAAAAGTTTGATCCAGTCAAACTTTTGTCGTTCAAGTAATGAGTCATCACGAACTGCCTTCGAGTTGAAACTTGTCTGGAAACGTGTGAACTAGACAGTCAACTTGTGTCGACTGTATAGTATACTTATAACTGGCCGCGGCGCACTTGCTTTTGTGTTTTATAATTTAAAATATTAGGGAAAATTACCTATAATAAAATAAGAGAATGGCCTGAAGGGATCTGAAAGTGTTATGATGAATTTTTTTGAGCTATATCATAAGCATGATTATCTTTGGAATCACCGTATGGATAAATATAAAAATAGAGGTGATTTCTTATGACTTTTATTCATATCACATAGCATTCCTCTTAGCTTTTCCTTTAACAAAACTGCAATTATTTGTGCACATTCACGCACAACCTCATACGACGGGTAATTCCCTCCATAACCCTGTACGGGATACGCTGTACTTGCATTCACCTTAGTAAAGCATATGGATATCTAACACTGACTTTATTTGAAAAAGTAGAAAAAGAGTAAGTATTGAAAATTCTACAAAACTGCAAATACCTCAAAAATGGTTAATTTTAAATTTAATATTATTTAAATTTAAGTTCACTACAACGTTAAAAGTAGTACCATTCCATTTGAAATAAGCACTTAAACATCATACACGGAATGTCGTATAAAATTGAAAATATTTTCCTTATGTAGATGATAGTCAGCCTAGACTATTATGTACCTATCAGAATTCCTACTAGAGGTCCTAAAAGAATTTAATGAGTTAGTTTAGTGAGACAACCTGTTTTTGTATCTTTTTTAAAATTAAGAACCTTTTCGGTATAAAAACAAAATCAAGTGATTTAGTCCCTAGCTTGTGGTTGTTATAACAATTAGTGATGAGCGAAACGGTGATTCTCAAATCACGTCGTGAGTCGTGAATGTGATTTATAAATCACGGTGATTATAAACGGTGATTGCGATCACTGTATTGACTCATCGATATCATATCTTCGTATAATCGTCAGTAGTGTTGTTCCAAAGCGTACTATTGTACTATTTCAGTACAATTGAATGAAACATAGTACAATAGTACCTCTTTGAATAATTCAGAACAATGTTTTTAAATAACCGATTCATTGCTATTACTCAAAAAAAAATGCTAATATTAGTATATATCACTAAGCATTGAGGTAATGCGACGGCTTGATACACCACCTACGAAAAAAGATGCATTATATTGCCTTTTATATTTCATCTCGCTTATTACGAAGAGATTCTTTATATTTTAAAATGATTTATACGGTCTGAGTTCGGGCTTTTCGTAAACGTTTTGTCCAGTATACAAGTTCTGGGATGCATTACGTAGTTTGAGAAAATACAGACAATTAGATCTACAGAAATATTTTTTGTAATTTTTAAACTTGATCCTATTTTTATATTTTAATAACAATTATAACAGAGCATTAGACAAAGTAAAATTTGACTTAAAGTTGAAAAATTTATAAAATTCATATAAGAGAAAAGTATTGTAAATCTACATATTTCTCTAAGGAGAACATTAACGCAAAGATTTGTATACACATTTGTTTTCAAAAATATGACAAATAGTAAATATAAAAAATGAAATAAAGCTAATTTCATTTTGTAACATTTACAATGATAAAACAGATATAATTCTTAAAGTGAGCGAAGATTTAAAAAAAAGCTGTGATTTAGTACTACTACCTACAATTTAATAAAAATACTTTTGTTTTTGAATTAGTACTTTAAAACTAATAATATAAATTTAATCTTATAACACAATATCCCCTCTAGTAGCAAGATTTAAATTGCCCATAATTATCCTTAGCAACTTCAACAGAAAGACATCAAAGTATCTAATCTTATAATCTAATACAAACTCATTGGTATTTTCGTATTTCAATGTTGAAGTTCCTAAAAATAATTGCGGGAAATTTAAATTTTGCTACTAGGGGCCATTACACATTAGGTAAAAATAAATACACATTCCTTATATAGTTGCAGATATAATATAATGATATAAAAGAGAATCAATATTTATATTTGAAAAACATAAATATATTGTAAGAAGATAACCTCCGTCATTTCCAGCTGATATAATAATATGTATGTTCATTCATCGGTTTGATATATTCCATTTTCAATAGGCAACCGATAATCACAGTTTTAGGGTCGTTAATTCACCGATATTATTTGTTCACTTGCCAATGGCCAAGCAGTGATTGTCGATTTGCGCAGTCGCGCCTCGCCGTTGATCGTTACCGCAATCACGAATCACTGCTTTTAGAATTCTCCACTCACGGCCGTGATCCGTGATTCTCCAATCACCGTGAAAGAATCACAGTTCGTGAAATATCGCTCATCACTAATAACAATGAGTATTGGGAAATTGTTGCGAAGCTTGTTTCATCAATGCTGCTCTTGAATGATAGAGTATTGATACTTTCTACACATAATTTTTATATAAATAATCACAAAAATATTCACAAAATTAATTTGCATTGTTATTAAAACATTAAAGCGTTACTCAAAATAAAAACGGTAAAAGGTACGGTTTGGTGGTCGTTGCTCCGCTCTTGTAATCATTAACTTTAAGATGCATTGGTAATTAACCCTCTACATCCCTACAGCAGTATCTGCAGCTAGTGGTTGCACTAGATATTCAGCAGTGGGCAAAGGGTATTTACTGTAAAATGGCGTGAATAGGGTAATTTTTAGTGATCTCTATTTCATCAGCTGCCTACATTTCGTGTTTTGTTATGTTTAATATACTATAAATGTGAGTGAGGGTAGTGCTATAAACCAACGTATTACAGATTTGATCCTATTGAGTAAATATTTTTTCTGCTTATTGATTCAATTTATCCCGTGGCTGGGGTCAATAGAATCGGGCATATAATTGTAAGCGAGATCCTATTCGACTGATTGTTGTGCTGAATAGCATCAATGTTTATTATCTTAGAAAATAATTATTAAAATATAGGTATCTAATTTTTAACAATATACATATTTTATTATATCAACAGAAAGAACATTTTATTGCTTATAGCACTACTTAGAGTAACAGTAACTGCATAAGAAGACAAAAGTTACTTTTCTGCAAATAATAAAATAATAAATGATGAAATGGGAATCTGGTTTATAAATACGTGGTATTGTTGCTTCCGCTGTAGACTAATGATCCTTTTCATCTCACAACCTTTAGCCACAAATGCTTTTCAGATTTAATCTATTAAAATAAAGAAAATTTTATTTATTTTTCTTTTGGATATAACAGTCTAACAGTCATAAAACAATCATACTTACCGGATTCGCCAAAGTTTTACATCAACAGCGTTAAACCTTCTATAACATAGAAATGCCTTTTCCAACTTTTTATTTTACACTATGCTCTACGCATGATGCGAAGTTGTCCCGTACATTTGAATTATAATATAAAAGGTGTCCAGTATATCATTAATTATGAAACCGTGACAAAAAAATCCTTATAATTGATGAAAACGCAGAAGCAGAAATGTATTTTAATAATAAAATCACTTTTCACCTTATTCACACAAAATATATGAGAAAAATGCATTGCTTGTTGATTCAGGCTCAACAGGTAGATGCGTTCAATTTGAGCCTATATTGATACTGATCTCCCTTTTATTTATATAAGGAACTTATTGTGACGAGCGCCAATTTTTAAATTGGCGGTTTCGATAGACGCCTCTAGATGGCACTAGCATAGCGGAAGAAAGGCCTACGTACGAGGTTCCAAAGAGGAACGACAGAGGGCAGTACCGGGTCGAAGATTCGTGATTATTCTCCTGAATCTGGAAACACGCCCTAGATGCGTCGCGAACAATCTCGTAATTTCGGCGCCAGATATAAAATAGCGCTTGGTTATTGGTCAGTCAGTCAGTCGATACGAGTTGAATGGTGCGGATAGTCAAATAGCGAGTGGAAATAAATACGAGCGAATTAGCACGTGTGATATAAATATCGGTGCAAATAAATCGTTTACATAAATAAAGACATTAATAATTAAGTGATTTAATTAATAAGTGATTTTTATTAGTAAGTAGTGAGTGATTTAATTTTAGTGTTTATTTTGATCGTATTTAATAGATTTTAAGTAGTCCATAAGTGCGTTAATAAATCAAGTTAATTCAAATATATCGCCTGTCTATTTTTCTAAACCCCGACAACGTTTTAAGAATAGAAAAACGTTACAATTGGTGTCAGGTGTGGGGTATTTGGCGATATATTCGTGAATATAAACCGAATTAGTGGACTAATAGTGTATAATTAGAGACAATGGCAGCGAAATACTGTAAATTAGTGGATTTGAAAGTGGTAGACCTCAAACGGGAGGTTTATTAGAAGAAAGGGATGAAGATACAAGTGGGAGGAAGGCCGAGCTTCAGTTGAGATTGAGAAGAGCAATAGAAGCAGCTGGTGACGATCCCGAGACATAGTTGTTTGACGTGTCTGGTGGTAATAGCGAACTTCTAGCGGAACTTAGAAACATGGAAGAGAAAGTATGGAAAATTCTCTGATTCTAAAACAGAAAATTAAGGAATTAGACGGTCGTATGAAGGTGCTAGAAGAACATATTCATCCTGGAGCCATTCCGAAGAAGAAACTGGAAATTCTACTAATACGGGAAACAGTCAGATAGAATCAAGATATACAGTGCCCGTCTGTATGGTTCAAGGTAAAAGTGACCTGCCAACATTCGACAGAAAGGCTCCCTTGGAAGACTATCTGACGCTGCTGGATACAATGGCTACGGTATATGGCTGAGACGGAAGCTACCAAAGCAGCCATGCTATTAATAGCTCTCCGCGGCGATGCTTTGAAGGTACTCCAGGCTATTCCTTCGTCGAAGCGACAAAATTACCAAACGCTACTTAATCATCTGGAGATGCGTTTCGGTAATAAACATCTGCAACCAATATATCGCTTGCAGTTGAAGAATCGCTGCCAGAGGTCAGACGAGACTCTACAGGAGTATGGAGCTGACATCGTTCCGTCTGGTTAAGAGTGCGTACTCAACGGTACCAGAAGATGTGTGTGAGACTCTCGCTGTGGAAAAAATCCTGGATGGCCTGCTTGATAGGGATACTCAACAGGCAGTAAAGCTCGCTCACCCGCAAACGTGGAACCAGGCTTTAGCTCAAGTATTAGATTTTGAAGCCGTGAAGCAATCGGTCGAAGGATATGCTCGTGTCCGTGGGATTCACGAGAAAAAAGAGCCATCAGAAGGAATTGTGACGAAAATAGACGAAATGATGACGAAATTAATGACAGAAATGAAATCCATGCAAATCAGGCAACCAGGAAGGCGATGCCGCAATTGTAGAAGGATGGAGCACGTACGTAGTCGGTGTCCTGATCCACAAAAAAACCAAAGCCGAAGCGAAAAACGAAGCAACCTGCCTGAGGACTAATGTCGTAGATGATAGGTGGACTGAAGACCGAATCTGAGCTGAGCAGGAGTCTGACGAAATTTTGAAACGTGTAATGGAGTGGAAGACACAAGGAGCGCGGCCTAACTGGGAAACGGTAGCACCGTATTCACGAGAGCTGTTAGAGGACGAAGCCGGGACCAATAGCAGACTTCAGATTGTGGTGCCGAAAGCAAGAATTCCCGAAGTTTTGAAACTTCTTCATGATGGAACATCGGGAGGGCATCTTGGAGTTCGCAAGATGATAGAAAAGGTCAGGGAGCGATTCTATTGGGTTAATTGTAAGAACGACGTGAAAGACTGGTGCCGGAGATGTACAACTTACGCCGCTGCCAATGGACCTTACCAAAGAAAAAGGGCCCCTATGAGCCTATAATACAACATGGGCAGTCCTTTTGAAAGGATTGCGATTGATATTGCCGGACCATTTCCCACGACGGAATTTGGAAATAAATACATCTTGGTTGCAGTAGACTACTTCAGCAAATGGGTGGACGCTTATGCATTACCAAACCAGGAAGCTGTAACAGTCGCTGAGACTTTAGTTAAAGAACTTTTTAGTCGGTTTAGTGTGGCGCTTGAACTTCACTCCGACCAGGGACGTAATTTTGAATCAACGGTGTTTCAACAGGTGTGCAAAATATTGGGTATTCGCAAGACCCGAACAACTGCATTGCACCCGCAATCAGATGGCATGGTGGAGCGCATGAACAGGACAGTTATCAAGTATCTATCAAAAGTTGTCGCAGATCACCAGCGAGATTGGGGCAAGCAACTACATCTGTTCTTGCTGGCGTATAGAGCATCGGTCCACGAAACCACTGGCCACAGTCCATCTAGTGTGCTTTTTGGACGAGAGCTGCGCTTACCATGCGATCTTAAGTTCGGCTTCAAACCGAATGAAGAAGTAGTTGGAGATGACTACGTTTCGACGGACTTCGTTGTGTAGGAATGGAGAGCAATGCTTGTACCTTGATGGAGGTGGTAGTTCCTGTTCCGGGACGGAACAGATCTAAGGAGGGGACAGTGTGACAAGCGCCAATTTTTAAATTGGCGGTTTTGACAGGCGCCCCTAGTTATGAGTTAACTAGATATTAACCCGTGTAAAAAATACACTCTTAGTCCGGTTTTTCAAAATTCTAATACTTTGAGAAACAAATTAAAATGAAATATTGATATTATTGATTTTAAAAAATGTTCTGGGATTTATAACATCAAATGCAGTGTTTGTAATAAAGTATATTTAGGTCAAACAAAGAGGAATGCGGAGATTAGATTTAAGAACATTTATATCATGTTCAGAATCATAATGCTGAAAATTTCGCTTTAGCATATCATTTTGTTAATACATGACATACTTTTTCAATTTATGATTTAGATGTAATTATGTTTTCAAATTGTGAAAATCTTAATATGCCGGAATGCTATTTATATGAAAAAACATAATAATAGCTTACTTAATACAGATTTAACACCCCTTAATTAATTATAAATATTTAGAATTTATTGAAGATAATAGTCCTGAAGCTTGATTTTGTAGCGTAGGATATACTTATTATATATACATATTTGGTATTCTGACAATATACCTGTACACCTAACGGTATTAGCGTAGCTAACGAAATCTACATAGTGTGAAGATTAAAAACTGTTGTGAGACAGAAGTTTATTTGTATTTCGTGTATTAGTTATCAGTATATCTCACAGTGCTCGATCTACCTTTAATTTAATTTAAAGCGTCTGTATTAATGATGGGTAGGATCGAGTAAATGTCTGGATTCAAGGCAGTACCTACTTGAAGGCTATATTGAATCGAAACCAGTTGATGTTTCAAAACGCGGTAGCAATAGATAAAAAGTTTATATTCGTAAGTAGTAGCGACAAGAAACGAGTAAAAGTTTCGATTCAAACCAGAACTTTTATATTCGAAAACTTTAGAACTTTTACTTTATAATTAATAACTAATAACATTTCAAAGATGTAAATCATTTCAATTATCTCTTGCAATGTTATAGCCTCCATTACTGTTCAAATATTCAACACTAACTAATTTGTATGGGATTAATAATTAATAATCTAAATGGGGATCGGATAATGTAAGTATTCACAGCTTGTCAAGTGCTGACTGAAGTACGGTTTTGTATCGTTCAATAGCGTTCTAATTGCGAATAAATAAATATATCGAAGTGAAGGGGCACAGTTTCGAACACATGGCTTTTTGAAATGTTAGTTTATGTTAAAATAAAAAAACAAAATCATATTTGCTTGCTTCTCTTTTTTGTGTATTTTTTCTAGACGTTCACAATTATGTTTTTTTGAGATTACAGCGCAATCTGTTACGAATCGAAAAAAAAGTTTCAAGCAAAAACTACGTATTTGATGGCGTAGAATCCGAATCTGCAATACAAAATGGGGATTCCCATTTAAGATTTTAAAGTTGTCCCGCCTCCCTCTGAGGGAGGGGGGCCGGGAGGGGGGTGAGGGATCGAGTTTGGCACCATTCAGTGAGCCCCCTACATTATAACAAATCTTATTAAGATCTTTTTTTGATTTGATGTAGTGTTTTAGAGATATTCCGTTGTCTCGAGATAAAAAACACCCTGTATAAAGATAGTCGTTTGAATCTAGACTTTTACTTGATTTTACCCATTACAGCTTACTGAATTCAGTTATACCACTTTGTTGCTGCACTTTTATCCATCATACCAAAACAGCATAGGTTTGCTTTCACCATTGTGTCAATCGATGGTTTATTCTTGTGGTGAAATTCGTATCATGTATGTACGTTTGGTTGCAAATATTTTCGAAATATTGCACTGTCGGTTTTCCGCACATAAACATATTTTAGCCAATAAAATTCAAGTGAAGTAGTGGGCTCTTATGCAGGTGGCATCGCGCACTTCAAAACGAATAAATTGTTGTTTTAAGGATAAAAGACCGTTTCAGATTACATTTAACGAAAAAATACTAAAAGAAACACTAAAACAAACTTTTTATTTATTGAGTATTTTACATTTAAAACTGAACGGAAAACAAATATTATAGAAAAAGGTTTAAAAGGAATCCGTAATCCTTTCATCTGAAGGGATATACGTCTTTGAATTATAAATATCTAAAGATATGAATAGAAGCTCCATACGGATTAACAAAAAAAGTGGACCTTTATTTCGTCAATGAATAGCAAAATACTTCGTTTTCAAAACCCAATCTCACGTAACGCTTTCTTTATTTACCATATTTAAATGTAGGTGGGAACATACCTTTATCGTGCGCGTCGGTTAGTCTAAATGAAGGTCTGTTTGAAAAATATTACATTGAACGAACCGTCAAGTGATCCATGCTTTCACATAAGAATAACGCCAAGCCAGCTCACTCCTTCGGAGAGCTTTATTTCTTCTGTTGGATCTTTAGCGATTTGAAACCATTAGTTCCTTCTTTCTTATGTTCTTACAGTTGTCTTAGATAATTAATATTAAATTTTTTGTTACTTTGTAATTTAATATAGTATATATTTTTTCAGGGTTAATGAGCCATGATTCTAATCATAGTCAAGAAGATTCTAAACCATTACATATGGAAATTTCAAATCAAGACTCAACACCTTCAAAACAAAGCTCGGAAGGCCGTTTATCGATAGTAATGTCGGATGATAACGACACAAAAATGGAAATATGTGACGATACAACTCAGACAGCAAAATCGAACAAAACAAACGAGTCTAAGCAAAAGAATTTTGATTTTCCCCCGGAATTGCCAAGTAATGGCCCAAAGAAACCTGAACACAAGAGTGAAGATAAAACAAAAAGTGATAGGAGCGATAAGAGCAGCAAAAATCACGATAAACATAAATCACGCCACGATAGTCGATCAGAAAGGAAATTGGAGGAGAAAGATAAGAAAACTGAAAAGGAACGTAGAGATTACAAAGATAAACATAGTTCGAGGGATAGAGGGAAGGAACGGAAAGATTCTAGATCAGAGAGTACAAGTAAGTCGGAGAGTAAAAGTGAGAGAGATTCAAAATCTCACAGTAGCAGTAAAAGTGAAAAAGATAAAAGTAAAAGTAAACACAGTAGTAGTAATAATATCAGTTCCAGTAAAGATAAAAGTAAAAGTAGCAGTTCAAGAAAGGACTCGTCATCCTCAAGGGATCGTAGCGATAAAGAAAGATCGAAATCATCTTCAAGCAAGGATAAAGACTTAAAACATAAAGATGACAGAGGTAAAGGTGATTCTAAAAGCGGTTCCTCGAAAACCGATACAAAATCAGAAAAGCATCGCCGAGATGATAAACACAGAAGTGACAAACATTCATCCAGCTCGAAAAATAAGGACAAAGACAAGAAAGACCCCAAGAAAGATAAAAAGGAGAACAAGGATGATCATTTCAGTTCAAAAAAGAAATCTGATCGAAGATCTACGGATCGAGACTCAAACGATGGTCATTCGGGCTTGAAGAGTTCTTCAAGCTCGTTTGATTCTTCTATTTCGTCACAAACTCAAAATAAGAGCCAGGAATCGTCAAATTCAAATTCCAACAATGGTTCTGGTGATTCTGGAAATTCGGAAACTGTAGAGGAAATTGTGAATGAAGATATTGAAAATCAAATTGTCACTGTGCCGCAGCTAAAGCTCATTAAACCAAAATTCGCTTCTAACATACACGAAGCACGCAGATTAATGAAGATACGTAAACAACTGAGCATACTAGAGAAACAGAACTTGCTTAATTTAACTAAATTAATTGGGCAAAAAGTCATTGAGAAAAATAAGTTGAAATCGACTGAAAACATTACCAACAAAATCAACAATAAGAATAATCATCCTGCTATTGATGTTGACAAACATAAAGGTAAAGATTTTCGTAATTTAACCATTGAAACAAAACCGGAGAGGGCCAAAAAGGAGGTCTCTCCACAACCACTTTCGCCTCCTTTGAAATCAGCCGTTGTTAGTGCTGCAACGTGGGATGCACTTGAAGCAAAATTACATGAAAGCATCAACTACACGACCGGTTATGAAGAAATGGATGCTTCAGAAGATTTTATTGAGGAAACTGTTAGGAATAAAGACGATTGCTTGTATTTAAATAGTCAATCAAATGAGAAAACTGAGCGATACAAAAAATTTTCATCCAAATACATTGAAACGTTAGAAAATCACATTAATAAAGGCGTTTTAAAACAAAATCCAGTAAATAAAGTTCATCCGATGCACAATAATAACTATAAGAACAATACTAATAAAAGTGTTAAAAGGAAGTTCACAGATTTACATTCGGATTTGAAGAATAATAACAACAAGAAGTTTAATACACATCACATTGAGAGTAAGTTTTTAAAACTGCTATATTAACTGTATTGGCCTATTGCGGCGCACATATGATATAATTAACATAAAAGTTGTATAGGATCATCAGTTAAAGTTAGTGACCTATCTATGCAGAATATTTAATTTTACCAATGCGTCATGCAATTTTGTTACTATACAGACTGTCCCACGACTAGTCGCTTATCGATATATAAAAAAATATTCACGCGGAAGTTGTGAAAGTTTGGTTATGACAATTTGGCCTGATCAAACAAAATGTAGGACAAACAGATATTTCTAAAACGAATAAAAATTTTACAATAAATCTCCATAGGGAGAGTAGTATTTGTTGTTTTTAAGATTAAATACACCGCCGCTAGGGCGCGTTATCTAACCTCTTTTTTTTAATGGAGTACCCAAATTTTTAGAGTCTCTGACATATTTACGGCAACTTTTTATGTAAATGTTACTAACCTATCCGTCACACTTGTAAGGTTTGTTTGTTTGTCTGATCTAAGCAGATCCAAGGAATTTTACGCGTTTGTTTGTATTTTAGAGCATGATTTGTGCGTGTTTGTTTGTTTAGAGCAAGCAAATCCAGATCACAAAGAGGATTCTCTTTCTGCTCGCGGTCCGACGTCCGAGCAATTACGAGCAATTTGTGCAACATAACCTAATGGCACTAACACCGTGTTGTAAACTGTCATTTGTAAATGTAATCCGATTTATAACTGCATCAAATAAGCACGAAATAATGATACCAATGTGATTGATGTAAAGAACGATCATTATATTTTAAAAACTTCACTTGGTAGGTACATAAATACTAGTATATTATATATATAGATTTTTATGGTAGTCTAGATTCATTAATTTGAAAAATTATTTTTACTTTTCCTATTCATAATAGCTGTGACAATCTGACAATAGGAAATAATAAAATTAAGGTCAGACGTTCAAGTTACTCTGATGACGTCAGTAGATATTGCTCCAAGCACACAAACAAACCAAGCTATACTTTTTCAGATAGTAATAACTTTTAGGTAACTAAAACTCATGCAGGTCCTTTACATCTAAGCACCTGAATGTTTATAAAATTTTAATTAACCTGAATAAATTAACAATGCTTATTAGTAAATTCTGAAAATTATTTTTAGGTTTAATCCTTTTTATTAAATAATTGGATAAAGTTTAAATATGAGGCCAATTTGAAACGATTACCTATATTATATATTTTTAAAATTTTTGTTTCTAATTAAATGTAATAATACCAAAAATTTTCTATAAAATCCTTATCGTCATTATTTATTGATAAAAAGACAGATTTAAAGAGCTGCATATGAAATAATCACATTAATAATAATTTTTGTCTTAAAAATGAAATGCCTGTTGAAATGTGAAATAAGAATCCGGTCTAAATGAATAAGCGAAATAGGTAAATCCCATACAAATCTCTCTCTAAACTATTTTACAGTGTGACACACCGTTATTTTGCACTTATGATATTTCCAGTGTGCCAATTTTTAGTAAATTTCATTTAGTAGCTGAAATCTCATAGTCATTATTACGCAAATATACTTATATATGGAATGTATTTAGAGTTTCCTCCTTCACTTTTCTTTTGTATTGAAATTTAAAACAGTAGCGGTTGGTGCATACATTTTACGAGGGCTGTTACAATGATCGAATTTCTTCGTATAAGTTCGTAACATTTTCGTGTTTCAGACCTTAGTATACGAACTTCAATCGTTGTAATAGCCCTCCCGGTGACGTATACACCATTTGCCGCTGATTAAAACCTTCCAAAATCTCTCCCAACAATAGTCAGCAATCATATTGCTATTATATTTGTTAAGTACAGGTGTGAATACAAAAACTGTATTTTGAGGTTCATTTTACAAGCTAATGCTCGATAACTCTTAAGAAGTGTATTAACAATTTGCTCGTAATTTGCGGATTTCCTATTTCCCAAGAAATTCTATGCCACGCTTTTAACCCATTCTAAGTCGCTTAAGATTAGTTGAAATTTTCGATCTTGTAACATAAATCTGGGCGCCTATAAAAATATCTTCTTTCTTTCATCTTCACAGTAGTTATATGAGCAAATTTTTAGATTGAAGTCTTACCCCCTTCTGTGTGAATTGCTGGCATTAAATACGTCCTACGGCTAATTTTATGTGCAATAGTGGTTAAAATATTTTATGAATCTTTATCGGCGAATTATAGATCTTCTTTTCCACAAGAGTATATCGTATCCTAATTGTTTTTTGCGAGTATAGTGAAACTGTCTCACCTGACTGTCCCATTGAGAAAGGAAACAGCAACGTTTTATGAAACCAAATTGTAAACTCAGTGGAACTGCAACTACATTGAGCTCAGCACTGACGTACTATTTATAGGTTATGTAATTAATTACATGGAAGCTTAATTTCATGTTTCCTTTACGTGAATGCCATATGCAAGAGGAATGGAAAGGTCGATATTTTCTGCATATAAACTGATAGCTTTTAAACTCAACATCAAAGCATCTATAAAATGAAGCAGTTCTTTATTCAGTTTATGTTCGTGACCTAATGCCACCATTATATTGTCATTATTACAAAATGAAAAACTTCTTCGGTTGAAAAATACTGCGACAATGTTTTCTGACGTTTTAGATTTAGTTCTTGCAGTCAGTCTTCATTCTTGACAACTTGAGATATCGAATTTAATCTCAATTGATTTATTAGATGGATGTGCCCTCAAGAGATGACAAATATTCTTCATCGACATACAAAATATCTAAAACGTATTCTTCTGTCTTTGTATCAACATTATTTTGGTTCGAAACATCGACAGAACTTGGTACAGGTAAAGCTAGAAAAATGAGGAGCTGGACGAATGGCAAAAGATATGTTAACTGCTATTATTAATTACAATTGATCTGAAATCTCGTGCTCCACTTAAAGATACTAGACAAGGCTAACTATTCTAAGTACTCTGTGGATTCCATAACAATTGAAATGTTCATACTCTATGTAGAGAGGCTACTTCACTCCTTGACGTCTATGATCGCGTCACTTGTCATTCTTATCATGGTATTTACTCCACGTGTAAACATTAAACACCACCAATAAATATTAAAATTAAAATTTTCAGATTTTGCCAATGAATAGTTTTCTATATATCGATTGGTGCATTGCGTGGCACAACACCCTGTACATAAATAGGCTTCTAATATGTTAGAAATAGAATTCCAAATGCTCTTTTAAAAATATATGGTGGTGTAATTGAACTGACAAAATTAAACACTTTGTATATACACACCAATTTTAGGGTCGGATCCTGATAGACCGGCATAAGAAATTGCTACATCTAGAATTTTTCACTGCACAGATTTTATTTCTTTTGCTTTTTAGTTCACGATAACTTTTCCTTGCCCTTAAGCCCCGCTGAAAGTGACAATTCCATCGATAAGAAGTCAGATATGTCAGATTCTTCTGAAAAATCTACTAAGAAGACGGAGACGGAGTTTGTGGAAAGGGTAAAGAAAACAAATCGAGGTACTCCACGGTATATTTTCTTTATTTTGATTTTGTTGTTAACAAACTACTATCCGCAGTTTCTGCAAGCAATCAGAGATATTCAAGTGAAGATCTGTATAAACCGAGACCGATGTTTGGTGGATCCAGGCGCAGAAGTGGGAGAAATATGGGACTAGACTGACATTTACTAAATACCTGCGCAATATACTAGTACAAATAGTGATATTTTACACAACTTGTATATAATTAATTGTAATTATTCTATTGAAGTTTGCAACATGCACTCTATAGTGATTAGAAATTTAATCAATTAATAGCACATTGATTCTTAGAAATAATAAAAATAATTTCAGCGTTTTCTTATAACAAATATATTTCTGTATTGTGTCATATTAATTTTATATGAAATAAAACAATGAAAATCCATTTGCGTCAATACATATCTTTATTGTTGCACCTATAAACCACATAGTAATTTATGAATTTAATCCTACTTTTTACAATCACAGTACAATCTATCCTAAACAATATCTTAGTGTGTTGAAAATTTACAATAATTAGATTTGTACTACTCGGTCTTCATCTCTTTCTCTTGATGAGGAATACACTTACAAAGCTTAACAAAAAGATCCATAAAATGCACATTCCAATACCATTTAGTACTTCCAAGTTATCGACACTCCAGCCTTTCTTTAGTACATTCCTTAGTGAATTAATTGCTACTGTGAACGGTAAGCAGCTAGAGATGAATCTAAGTACTGTTGGTTGTCCTTCCAAAGGCCAGACGAGTCCTAGAATACAATTAGAGAGTAAAACATTCTATTTCCTCAATCATTTTTATTGATAAAAGGAAGTGAAAATTTTCATTATGTTGAAACATCAACAAATCAAAATTTCCTTATATATATACTAAAAAGTTTTAGATAATTTTAATACGAGAACAGACCTTATGAGATTGCGCTATTTTATATAACCATTGCATCGAGTGAAGGAATCACAGGAAGGAGTTGTATAACCTAATTATATAGCGGAGATGGTTCTTGTAAAGGAAAAGTTCACGGGATCCGATAATATATAAATATATTTTAGCATAAATATGCAGTGAATAATGTTGCAAGATAGAGATATTTTTTTTTATTGTTAAAATCTGGAAAATCTTTGGGGGAATAGGTTTAGTATCACTAACCCGACTTTTTTTGAGAGATGTCATGTACAGTATGCCCACATGCTCACTATTAGTATCTCGGTTAATAGAAGGCATAGAGCAACGGTTAAATGGGAAATGTTTTGCAGAATTCAATAACCCCAATAAATATCGTTTCAAATTTACCCTAATTTTTTTAAATTTTAAGATATTTTGAAAAAAAAAATTGTGGATTTCATTTTTTCTCAGTAATTTGAGTCCTTAATGTGACCGCTTGTAAAGCTTAACATTATTCAGACAATTATGAAATTAGTAGGCTATAGAATTGAACACCGATAAGAAATGACAATTGCGAGATGTGTTTATTGTATACTGTAAAATAACGAAAAAGATATTGACGGTTAGTTTAGGGTACCGCTATAAATAAACTATTTAGTTTTGAACCTCCAGAAATTTGGAAAATTTTAGAGCAAAGAATGCTAGAGGTGTTAAGATCACTATACGGAAACACACTTCGTAGAATTCATAACTCTGTTAGAATAAGGTGTCAAAAGCGTGTGGAACAGAATGATGGTTATTTTGAACAGTTTCTTTAACTGAACTTTTAGTATCTGTTCTTGCCTTTTTATTTTTGCGACTTTTGTTGGCTTTTTGCTATTTTATAGATTATTTATCATATCTTCTCTATTTGATTTCTTATCTGAGCTTTCACTGTTTCACACTGACGCACCAGTTTGAAACGTCATGATATTTAATATCATATATGTCTTCTTAATTTCATTGAAAAATATGTTTTTCGTTGTTTTGAAATTAATCGTCAGTATCTTTTTCGTTGTTTTACAGTATATCTTTTTAAAAACCATATAATTAACGAATAACTTCAAAGCAAATTATAATCAGGGATTTCTCTATATACAAAAAAAAAAAATTGTCTTAATAAAGTGTCTGAATAATGTAAAAAGCGGTTACATTAAGAATTATCGAATTTTTGAGAAAAAATGAAATCGACAATTTTTGGTTTTTTTTCAAAATATCTCAAAATTTAAAAAAGTTAGGGTAAATTTGTAACGATATTTCTTGGGGTTATTGAATTCTGCAAAACATTTTCCAATTAACCCTTGCTCTATGTCTTCCAATAACCGAGATACCAATAGTGAGCGTCGAAATATGGATATACTGTATGACCGCTTGCCGCTAGTACAGCAGCAAATTAAATAATATTCCATGAATCGGCAAGAAGTGATTTTAGATGACATGATATCCAAAAATGTTATTTGAAAAAGTTGCTATAAAAAGATTTTAATATAAAAGCGAATGGAATGAACTATACTTTTTTTCAAATATTAAACTTCTAAGAATATTCTTCAATATTCTTACGGATGTTCTGAGAATACTCTCAGCAATTGTATTTATATTGTATATTATGGATGTTGTAAACATATTCCACGAATATTTTCCTGATTCATCTCAGGATATTCTTTTCTGATCCATCTAGGAATAATTCAATATCCTTAAAGGATATCCATGGAATATTCTAGGAATAGTATTTTGCTATCCTGAAGTAAAAGTCTTTGAACGACCGGATATAATAATAATCAATTTTTTATGTTTCTGTGTAAATTTGATTCTCAATTGAAAATTGGAACATTTGGCGTGTTACAGGTTTTGGCGGGACAAAAATATAGCCCCAAAATCTGGACGGTTGGCAACCCTAATCGCATCATTTATAATACACATATGACAGAGGGAGAGAGAAAGAGGCCATAAGCTCTGCCTATAATAAAGTATAAAACCACGAAACGATCTGTTTTATGACTATACGCGTCTTTCAGAAAGGTTATCATACATACAATTACTAATGAATATTAGGTTTTATCCTGCAATTAGTTCATGTATGTGTATATTTTCTGAAATATTATGAAATATGGATATACTGTATGACCGCTTGCCGCTAGTACAGCAGCAAATTAAATAATATTCCATGAATCGGCAAGAAGTGATTTTAGATGACATGATATCCAAAAATGTTATTTGAAAAAGTTGCTATAAAAAGATTTTAATATAAAAGCGAATGGAATGAACTATACTTTTTTTCAAATATTAAACTTCTAAGAATATTCTTCAATATATTCTTACGGATGTTCTGAGAATACTCTCAGCAATTGTATTTATATTGTATATTATGGATGTTGTAAACATATTCCACGAATATTTTCCTGATTCATCTCAGGATATTCTTTTCTGATCCATCTAGGAATAATTCAATATCCTTAAAGGATATCCATGGAATATTCTAGGAATAGTATTTTGCTATCCTGAAGTAAAAGTCTTTGAACGACCGGATATAATAATAATCAATTTTTTATGTTTCTGTGTAAATTTGATTCTCAATTGAAAATTGGAACATTTGGCGTGTTACAAGTTTTGGCGGGACAAAAATATAGCCCCAAAATCTGGACGGTTGGCAACCCTAATCGCATCATTTATAATATACATATGACAGAGGGAGAGAGAAAGAGGCCATAAGCTCTGCCTATAATAAAGTATAAAACCACGAAACGATCTGTTTTATGACTATACGCGTCTTTCAGAAAGGTTATCATACATACAATTACTAATGAATATTAGGTTTTATCCTGCAATTAGTTCATGTATGTGTATATTTTCTGAAATATTATGAAATATTGGGTTTTTTGAAACAAATCTTATTTTTATGTACGTATTGTCAACAAAGTGGTTTTTCTTGTCAATTATGCGGATTTTGCAGAGCTAGCCTACCTCTAAGATGCATACCCAAAGTATGGAATAGAGCAAGGGTTGCCTTTATACCCAAACCTAGGCGACCTTCGTACGCCCACGCTACGGCATACCGATTCATAACCCTATCATCGGTCATATTGAAAGTTATGGAAAAGTGCATTAGGAAAACTTCTCTAGAACAGAGGGCGCTACATCCTAATCAATACGCTTATCAGTCAGAAAAATCATGTGATAGTGCCCTACATCAACTCGTACTAGTGAAGGCATCTATCATAACCAAGAGATTGCACTAATAACGTTTCTGCATATAGAAGGAGCATTTGACGACATCTCCTATGAATCAATGATGAGCGCTACCAGGAACCATGGACTAGAAAACACAATTTGTGAGTGAATGAAAGCCATGCTGGAAGGAAAAATTGGAACGTCGTTGGCGGGTGAAACAATGCAAGTGTCGGTTTCCCTACTGTAGGATTTTGTAATTGACGAACGGCTTGTAACTCTAAATAATGTAGGCTGTTACCTACACCCAAGGATATGCAGATAACATATTGTAATACTCATAATGGGAAAAAAAGCAAGCATCATTTCAGAACTTATGCAGAGAGCGCTGAAAACAACGGAGGGGTTAATCCTGCAAAAATAACATTAGTTCCTTTAACGAAAAGAAGAAAGCCAGCTTTCTCTAGCTCTTCGACCTAAAATCATCAACCCTTCATAAGGAAACAGTGTAATTCAGTCAATGTGCTGAATTCTTAGGAATTGTTCTAGGAAGGTAACCTAGAATAAACGTCTTGAATACAAGAACAGATGACGAACTAATGAAAACGGGCA
The DNA here is from genome assembly GCA_004143645.1 of Protaetia brevitarsis. Taxonomy (NCBI): domain Eukaryota; kingdom Metazoa; phylum Arthropoda; class Insecta; order Coleoptera; family Scarabaeidae; genus Protaetia; species Protaetia brevitarsis. The sequence continues at coordinate 96,936 of RXPK01000821.1, forward strand.
CTGATGTTAACCCGTAGAACAATTGGAAAATCATGGGGATTCAAACCATGCGTGAGGTACTGGTTATACTCTATAGCGGTAAGACCCATATTAATCTATATGACTGCCTGGTTTGGTGGACCAAGACTACGCAGAAGCAGGCTACTGCTAAACTTGGAAGCTGTCCTGCCTGTATACCACTGGAACTGCAAAAAGCTCATCAACAGCTGCTATAGAAGGTATGCTAAATCTACGCCTCTTGGATATAAATGGATATGGATATAAATGGGGGCATGTATACTGAAAAGTGGTAGAAATTAGAGAACCCAGAATACTTTTGGGTATGCCAGAATAACAACCGAAATCACAAACTCTATCTTTCAATGGGGAAGCACATGATGACATCCAAGCTCTCTTTTGACAAACCATCTTGGACTGGGGTGAGTGGGAAGCCAAACAAAAAACAGGTATTCAAAACCTTAGTATGCAGTTGAGTCAAAAAGAATTACTAGTTCTGGGAGTTGATACATATGAAGAAATCCTGAATCATAAAAAATATATGGTTTTGGGGCAATATGCCACAGTACAACAAATGGAAGTAATCGCAATAGAAGCATGCGTTTCAAAAACTACCAAACGGTCAGCGAATTAATTTTCTATTCGATAGCCAAGCCGCCCTAAGGACACTAGTAACTTATGAGGTAATCTTGAAACTAGCTTGGGATTGTCGAGAAAGCCTAAAAAACCTAGCCAGACACAACAAGGTCACTTTGATGTGGGTGCTGGATTATAAGGGCATAGCAGGCAACGAACTTGCAAATAAGCTTGCAAGAAGGGGCTCTGAAATAATATTCACAGGACTAGAACCGGCTCTGGAAATAACTAAAGCTGCGGTACATGGTTCAGTGGATTGTAGGAAACACCAGGTTCACTAGAACAGCGTGGAAGGGCAGATACCTAGCAAATGGTTGATGAGGTAACCACAGCTGAGGATGTACTGGCTGTGCTGCGTCGATGCGGCTGGTGCGTCGTTCCGGTGGAGGGCGGAAAGCCACCTACTGGTGGATGGAAGAAATCGCTGAGCTCAGGAGAAGCTGCTTGCGTCTGAGGCGGAAAGTTACCAGATTAAGGAGACGAGACCTAGACTTGGTACTGGCGGAAGACGAGGAGTATAAAACCGCCAAGAAACAACTGAAAAGGGCGATAAACATCAGCAAGAGGGCCAAATCGGAGGAGTTGCGACAGGAGGTTAACAATGATCCCTGGAAACTTGGCTACAAAATCAACTAAGCTTAACTCCAAAGTTTCAAAATCGAGATATCATTGCAAAAGTCAAAAACATTTAATGGACGGGGTCCGTGAATGACTCTGTATACTTTGGTTTCACATTAAAGAAGTAATGAAAGTGTTGTTTATTTAGCCCCATTTTCAACCCAAGTATACAATAAGTGGCGACGAGGATGGGATTTTGAAGTCAGTTATCAGAAATTCACGCTAAGGGCGAAACATTCAGGGCGGTGCTGGTAGAAAGAAAGGAGAAGACGACAGTTGCGGTGCGAAGAAAATGGCGACCACAAATGTTGAACAAATTACGCAAATACCAATGTTTTCCGGAATTTAATCCACAATTGGAGAATCTAGAAAACTTCGTGGAGAGATTTGAATGTCAGAGGACAATAAGGTAAGATATTTCATAAGTTGCATGCGGGCGCAAATGTATTCGAAGTTAAAAACACTTACTATCCCTAAAAAGTCGTTAGATTTAAAATTCGATGAATTAGTTAAGGATGTCATTTACATCCAAAACCATTACAATTTACGGAACGACAACGGTTCAGATCTAGAAAACAAAGAGAAGGGAAAAGCTTTTTAAAATTTTTATCAGCCCTAAAGGAGCTATCTACGAATTGCGGTTTTGCAGAGGAGGATAAACTATTGGTCATATTCGATCTTAAGAAGCCTCTAATTTTAGCTACCGAAGCTTCTAGCTATGGCATTGGTGCCGTTCTTGCACATCAGTTGTTACGTGTTGAAAACACCTTTTCTTATTTCTCTAACTGTACACTATCCTATCTGAAATCATCTAAATTCATTGACCTTTACGAGTTACCGAGAATTTCGCTATTTACTTATTTCATATAACGTCACGTTTGACCTTGAAGTTGTTTTTTTTGTAAATCTACCGCTTTATCTTTAACATTTTCTAAATTCTTAAATTGTCAAATTTTAGTATCTATTTAGATGCATTTGTTTTGTAAATTTCATTAAACTCCGTTCATAATTAGCTCCGAATTTATTCATTTTTGTTAATTGCTGCACATTTTTTTGTGCGCACTGTACTTGAAACGTTAGAAATTTCGCACAAACAATACCACGTGCAAACCCTTAATACTCGGATCCTATTGGCTACTTAATGGCTAGCGCGGGAGCTAGATTCCTCTCCCTTTCTTGACTCACTTACTCTCCAGCCCGCTAAGTGTGTAGACCTAACCGTCTAAGAGGCGACGCTCTGCCGTACCCCTTTTTGACCAAAATTACCCGTTCGGTAACTCCTGTGGGGGGATATCAGGTCAAAAGGAAACCACTCCACGGAAGCCGTTTTTGAGTTATTGTATTTTGGCGACGAAAACTTCTCCTGGAACCCCGCTGACGCGGATCTCCCAAGCAGCGTCCCTAAGGCGTACCTGGACACGGGCTTTCTTCTTTCATCCACCGGCTCTCTTCCACTTCTTCCTCCCCGAGGTGTTTGGTGGCAATCAACCGTTTGCGCCTTGTTTTTAAATGTAAGTTAATTTTAAGATTTATTTTGTTTTGTATTTGTAGTAACGAACTACCATTGGAGTCAGAATAATTTAACGTAATTTTTGATATTTTAGTCTTTGCTCTCATTGTTTAATTTAACGTAGCTTTTGAAATTATTTTAATTTTTTTTGTTTTCTTTCATCTTTTCGCATTAAAACAATGGTAGGTCGTATTCAATTGCATGCTCGATCGAGTAGGTAGATTTTTCTTGTTTCTTTGTAATACAAATTTTTTTTTGACAATAACACGTCACTCCCAAAAGTTCATTTCGTGTATTTATACTTTGTAATCATTTAATGTTTGGCTTCACCTAATCAACTGTTAATATAACTGTTTATATAGTTTTTTCTGAGTTTTATTTAATTCAATTTTATCGTCCTTGGCGCATTAGTTTTTTTTTTCATTTAATTAACTTTTTCATTCAATTTAATTATTTATAAATCAAAATTCTGCAAGTACCAATCCCTTGTTTCCCCTACTGGAAAATAGCCATTCTGGGCTGTGGCTAAAGTACCGGGCGACAGCGTCGGGCCAAGGAAGGCAACAACAGATTCAACCCAGTGGCGCTCAATCCGACACCTCTCCGGCGCCTCACTGGCCGAAACGACCCCTACAGTCGCAACGTGGGAAATAAATTATAAACGTTGTTTTATTTATCCCTCTTCCCCATCCTTTGGTACTTTGCAATCATTTATTTTATTTAATATCAATAATCTTTTATAAACAATATTAATTTTTTTTTTATTTAACTTTTTTATTCAATCTGGTCTCATGCTCTGGAAAATTGCTACTATCTAATACGCCCTGAGAATTCGCTGGTAGCAAATTGGCGCCCAACGTGGGGCTCGAACCCACGACCCTGAGATTAAGAGTCTCATGCTCTGGAAAATTGCTACTATCTAATACGCCCTGAGAATTCGCTGGTAGCACAGTATCCGGATGGAACCGAACGTCCAATTGCGTTTACTTCTAGGGTTCTATCAAAAGTTGAGGAAAATTATTCACAGATAGATAAAGAAGCACTGGGTATATACTGGGGAATTAAGAAATCAATCCAAGAGCGGTGTATATTGAAAGGAATTTGAGTCATGATACCAACACCATTACAGATGATTGTATTAGAAGAATTGCATCAGGGTTATTTAGGGATGGTCAAAATGAAAGCCAGAAGGTACGTGTATTGGAAAAGGATGGATAAGGATATTGAATAGCTTGCGAGAAATTGCAGAAACTGTATGCACGAAATTTGGTGGTCCAGCCATGGGAATTTCCAAGGTCACCATGGCAACGCATCCATATCGATTTCGCGGGACCATTTCAGAACACCTATTATCTAATAATTGTGGATACCTTTTTGAAATGGCCTGAGGTATACATCATGTTTAACATTACAACGACAACTACCATCGAATGTTTTGGCAGATTTGGATTACCCGTATCTCTCGTATCCGACAACAAACCGCAACTGGTTTCGGAAGAGTTCGAAAATTTCCTAAAAAATAACGCCATTAAGAATATATTGAGAGCATTCTATTTTCTAGCTTCCAATGCACAAGCTGAACGATATGTGCAAACAATTAAGACAGCGTTACGAACATTGGAGAAGGAACCAGGCTTTTAAGATCGAAGCTAAATAATTTCTTGTTATATTACCGGAAGGCTACACATGCTACTACTGGTTCATCATCAGCTACAGTATTTTTAAATCGAAACATACGTACCAGACTGGACTGCATGATACCGGATGTTAAACAACGAGTACAAAAGGAACAAGAAAGAATGGTAGGAAAAACGAATCCAAAACAGCAGTAGCGGCTGGTACTAAAGGGCACAAGGGCACGTCCCTATCCAACCACCAAGATAAACACAGAAAGAAATTCTCATGTAATTCAATGCATTATTTTATTTTATTATTTTTACGTATTTTTATAACGATGGTATCAAAGTTTCCTTCCGCACCACAGACGCTAGCGTATATGCGAACGCTATGCGAAGCGAACTATGTTCCGGGGCACTCTTTCCGATGTACCTACTTGGAGTATGAATCGGACGGCTCCGTTTATCTTCGCTACATGCGCTTATACGGTCGCTTCGGGGCACGCAATGCCGTGTCCCCAGTTAACGTCTTGCATTCGTTGCAACTGCATCGTTTTCAACGCGTACCGCGCATGTGTGATTTCAAAGGCTTGAAGTGACGTTTATTATTAATGATGGAAGTTAATTGAGTGCAAAATCTTAAAAAAAAAATACCCCGCTCTCATTTGAGGAAAAACTTTTAATTAAAGAGAAAGGAAGACCTATTCCTGACCTTATAAACTACACTTCCACAAGTAAAACTCGAACTTACAATAGAGTATTTAATAAAAATATGAGTGGATGTGCGGATGTTCACTAACAAATAAACTATTTTGTTTTATCTGCTTAATTTTTAAGAAAAAGGTCAGTGCGTGGAATAAATAAGGGTTAAATGATTTGAAGCATATCGCAGAGAGGGCAAAGAAACACGAAAATTCCGTTTCTCACATGAATGCACGCGTGGATTTTAATGTTCTAGGCAAAGTGGACATACGTAAATAGTTAGACAGTGCTTATTTGCGACATAAAATTAAGTACAACGAAGATGTGGAAAAAAATCGTCATATTTTGCGTCGGTTAATTATGTGTATAAAAAAATGTGTGTCTTATCCTATGTTGGACAGCGTAAAATTGAAAAGTGAACTTTCAGTAATTTATGAGTGAGAGACATGTATGACGTAGCTGTAGGTGGTGTTTTTCCACTTTTAGTGTTTATAACACACAACAACTTAAAAAAAGTTTTGACGGAAACATATAAACTGTTGGATATTATTTGAACAACCCCCATGTCGACAGCAGATGTGAACCATGTTTTTCCAGCCTCAAACGCATTAAAACTTTTCTGAGAAGCAATTCTACTTCTCCGACATTCGTCGGAAGATCGGGTGAACGCATTTTTACAACAAAGTCATAGACGTCTTTTCGAGCATGAAAAATAGGAGAATGGATTTTATGTACAAAAAATAGGCAAGTTCTTATATTGTGCCTACTAAGGATTGTATTTAAAATTGTAAATTGACCAAAAAACGTTCGGTAAATTTACCAGTAAATTACAAAAATTTACCGGTAATTCGGTAAATGAAAAATCTATACCAGAAATTTTTATCTACGAAATATTGTGTTTATAGATGATATAAGAGGTCTAAAGGGACATTGAAAAATAAAAAAAAAACAATACACCCAATTATTAATTTTATGGCAGATGTTTTTTGTTTAATTTTAATTTCAACTTTCTTGAGATTGAGAGCCGCTGTAATGCCCTAAAATAGAGAATATAGAAAAGAAACTGACAAAAATTTTGATTAGAAACGTATAACCCCCATTCCACTAAGTTAGTCAGAAAGAGAAGGAATCAAAAAATTCAAAAAAAGCAAATAATTGAGAAAAAAAGTCGTGTAGAAATTAAAAGAAAATAAGTCTCAAACAAGATGGATAATAAAAAGCAACACAAAGAAAAGCGAGGTTAATGTTCATTTGTTGCTAGGACGGTTACTAGGACTGTAGGAAGCAAAACACCCTACTTTTTCTACCTGCCTTTGTTAACAAGTGCAATTTCAATTCTCTCATTTTATGGTTTTTTGTGTGGATTTTATTTATCTCTCGAAAAAAGTTGAGTTAGCATATGTGATTTGTGCTCTGGGGTTTTTAAAGATTTTTAAAGGTTTAAAATCGTTTTTCTTAAAGAGTAAGTAAATGTCTCATTTTTTAATATTTAAAAATAATAATATATAAGAACAACATTTCACGTATTTAAATTAATAGCAATTTTGAATACACCAGATTATGAGAAGACATTAATGCAACATTGTTGTAAAATAACATTAAAATTTGAACCTTAAATATTTTTTTACTTCTAACAACTGTTTAAAATAATTAAATACAAATATTTATTACAAAATTCTAATATTATGCCTTAAGATTATGTAAAATATGTATTATTCTAGCCTAGCTTCTAACCCTATTTTCGTGGGGAATCCCCATTAATGTCACACATGAAAAAAAATTACCGGTAATTTACCGGTAAACCGATATTTTCATTTTCATTTACCGAATTACCGGTAAATGAAAATACCGGTAAATTTACAATCACTAGTGCCCACTCTCATTCATAACTCAGGAGCCGCCACTGCCAAACAGGAAGTACATTTTGACGTGGGACAAAAACTATCTTTTAGAAACTACGGCGGGCACAGTAAGTGGAATTTTAAAACGGTAACAAAGAAACTGGCTTCAGTAGACTACGAGATTCAATCTGTTGACAAAACCTACATACGGCACGCTAATCAAATGCTTAACACTCAATTAACTGATGCCAACATAACGAACTCTGTACCAAAGAAACCTATTTTACATACAGCTGTTTCAAATAGTAGAGGTATTAATCAATCATTTGCAAATTCCCCCTTGCATACTTATGAAAATATCAAACCTCTACAGCAACCTTCGCCTATATGTCCGTCAAAAGACCCATGTAATTCCAACTGCAAGGGAGAATTTTGCAAACAAGATTCGCAGGGCAACGTCACAGGTGACAAGAGAAGATCAGCTGCACCAACGACCACGGCGGGCGATCAAGCCACCGAGAAGGTATTCACGCCCCAGGTTCAAATAAGGAGGGAGGTGCTATGTATGGTACATGTGGTAACACTGAATGTAATAGAACAGAACTGATGTAACGCAATAGATACACCGTCTATATATACTTTGGTTCTACATTAAAAAAGTTATGAAAGTACAGTTTATTTATTCCCATTTTCAACCGAAGTATACAATATTGCGCAAAAGCGATTTTGCTTTGATACCCCTAATATTCAGGTAATAAAAGACAATCATGCACAGGACAGGCATTTTTCCCTACTATTGCATCGGTTGTGTTTGCAGTTGACGGGGCTCAAAATAGTTTTTAGCTTCGCTAACTGTAACTGCATTAGCTGTCAGCCAAGGCAACAGTAGCCCAAATGCGGTACTGTATTTTTTCTCATTTTAGTTTGGTTTAAAACAAACATATTTAAGGGTATTTTTATCATTGTTTCAATTGCTAACACAGATGTGCTTTAGGTCATTCACAGCGCTTGAATTCATCATCGACTCGCTTTCGGCTCGTGCATGAAACTGAGTTCTCCCACTGTAAACGCCAACTACCACACTTTAATGTACTTTGCTAAATAACTATTCAGGTTCGGTTATATTATAAACAACTTACCACACAGCATTATCATTGGATAAAAACTGCCTGTAGATACAATGTTTGCCATATTGTGATTTTCGCTGATTACAGAGACCCAAAAACCTAAAATAAAGGAATTGTCAAAAAAAACACTAGAAGAGATGCCACAGGAATTTTAGAAATACCAAAACACATTCCGCAAAGCCCTTCCAGAGCTACAAAACAAGAAATTAGTGCGATGCTGCCCGCGTATTCCGTCTTGTATATGGCGAAAGTTAGGATCATAACTTCAATCACTTGTATCAGTACTATCATAATTTGCGTGGCAAAATGTGTTAGTAAGATTTCAAAAGAGGACACTCCGGCTACGATGGACCTCTCCCAAACTCCCTCAAGGCGATCAGTGATGATTATAGTTGAAGTCATCGTGGTACCCATAAAGAACATTATACTACAATCCGAAAGGAAATAATTTTGGTTTAATTACAAAGGTTGTGACTTACGTTAATAAGACGCCTGGCGTCATGAAAACTGTATAGGTTTCTTCTTCGTTGCCGTATTCATAATCGAAACGTAGTGGAATGTTGGCCAGTTTTTCAAATAGTTGACAATCTTTAACTAGATCCTTCTGGAAGTCCAAGAATTTGCTTAGCAATTTGAATTTTATCGTGGTGCCAATCTGACGATCTGATTTAAGGAATAAATATGGCGGTGAAAACTAATTTCTTACTTTTACAATAATAATAATAAATAAATAAATAGAAAGCAAATAAAAAAAAACATAATATATAACAAATATTGACATATTTTTTATTATTGATTAAATATATCGTAAATTTATTTTCTTTCAAATACTTCAATTTTATTAAACAGGAAAACGAGAAGCTGAAATTAACGACAAAATTGATACAAGAGTTACATCGTTTCTAATAAATCAAATATTTTTAATATCTTGTATCGATCAGTGACCAGTTTTAATATAAGGATAATATAAAGATCTTAAATTCTTATAAACAAAAAAATAAAATACAAACCCTGAAATAAAATACCTAAGACGAATAATAGATGTAACTGAAAACAAAGAATCGAAAACGCACAAGTAAGAGAGAAATTAGGGGCACAACCAGTTTGCAATTTATTATTGAACAACCGAAAAGCGACAAGTTAGTTGGAAGGTATATACACAACAAATGGGTAATAATATAGATCTTTTAAGTTAGTAAACGACATTCGTCATCGTTCGTTAATGATGTTGCATTTTGAAATGTCAGATGTCGGAATCTTCGCTTTGCCGAGTTCCGAGTTATCGGTGAGCTAATGAATGATCGATAATTCGTTTGATCTAATCGAGTGCAAGAATAGCTCGTTAAGCACATCACTAGCTAAAACGCGTTTTAACCGCGATGCGGAACGCGATTTGTTATAACTGATCATAAATGCGACCACGGTGGCCATAGCTGATGGTCTGAACGCGTTCTATATCACAGTCTGACAGTTCTGCTACCGAATATTTTTACAATGAGGATATTAAATATTTATTCCCATTTGCCACTATATTTTTTTCTACTTCTTCATAGCCGTATGTAATTTTGTTAAGAGCGTTGGATACCAGGTGGTCGTGCTGATTAAACTCAATCCTCACGTCTTTACTTTGGCTTACAGAAACGAAATGTAAGTGTGTACCTCTTTGTTACATAAATCATAGATAAGTAATGATGGAAAAATTGATGAACTCAGAAGGACGTATACCATCGGTATAGTAGTTATCTATATTCAGCAATAACTTGTACACTAGTTAAAATTCCAAGGATTTATTTTTCACGGAGAAATAGGTGACTGTATACGTATTTGATTTCAACCTAACGTCACCGCGACAGTAAAGAAATTGTGTAAAAGGCGCGGAAAGAGATGAATATGATTTTTTTTTTATTTTATTTATAGAGGTAAGATTATAGGAAGAAAATAATACAATGATACAATGAGAATATTTCATTTCAATATTTATTAACATTATTGCAATGTTTCTAAATCAATATTTTAGTCGTATGCAAGGAACAGTATATATTTACAAGATTGTTTTGACAGCCCCTTCAGAAATAAAATACTTAGATGGGTTTATTTACATTTCACTAAATCATCAATTTCATAGGAACAACTTTGAACTGAACTAATTGCACTATAAATTTTAGCTCACTGAACAATTCGTGAACTTATTTCAGAAGAGTTCATTTCACAATTATAAGTTGCATAAAACCCAACTGCTGACAAACGATGAAATAGATTTTCTTTTAGTATACGACAATGTTAATGAAAGAAAAATGATCATAGGCTGCCGCGATGCTATTTATATATTTTGTTGTCGTTACATACACCAAAAGCAGCTAATCACAGTTCCACTAATTAGTTATACTTTCTTTAAGTCTTAGTTTAGATTGGGTTTTTGGCCTAATTGATGAACATATTAGAACTTGTATTTCACTTAAACTTTTGCAAACCAACCCCTATGCCTTCCACTCACTCAGTTCCACATAATAAACGAGCAGCAATCTAGTAAAAGCTTATCTGACAGTGGCAGGTCTTCTGGTATGGAAACTTTAACTTTAGATGCATACTAGGGTTGCCACCTTTTTATATGTCTTCGATTTAGGGGAGGGGATATTAGGCTAAAATTACTGAATTGTGGCATAATAAAATATTCCTTCATTCAGTATTGGGACATTTTTTTAGGTCACAATATTAACTTTTTTTTATATATCATTTTATCCCTAATGTGATCATCCTTTTTTTTGGTTCTACATAAATGAGCTCTTGCGAGGATTTCTCTTATCAAACGAGGATTTGAGGACAAAACGAGGACAATCCTCAGGAAACGGGAACGGGTGGAAACCCTAGTGCAGACTATTCGGAGCAGGTATCTACTATATGGTAAAATCGAAGAAGCCAATACATAATAGCACATTTCTGCAACCAAATATATACACATTAATGTTGTTCCGGATCGTTAAAAAGCTCGATCCGCGGATGCAGATACGGATCTAGTATTTACTCAACAACAACTTTATTCAAAACAACAAGTATACAAAACAAGAAAAAGCAATTGTAATCAGTCTGTATAAATGCAGGTGATGACGCTCTCCTCCTCGTCGCGAGATGGTGGAACTGCAGGGTCCCGTCCCCGGACAGTCGGTATTGACAGCGCTGTGGTGTTTTGTTTTTGTTCTTTCTCAGTTTAATGATTATTATTTGTTTAGATTCTTTTTTTGATTTCTTTTTTAAACTATGCGTGGTTTAATTGTTTAATCTCAGTTGGCAGTTCAATATATATATTGTTATATTGTTCAATAGCTTCTGTGTTCGGAATTTTTTTATACTTATTGCTGACTATTCTTTCAGTTCTTATATGTGAATGTCTTCTTGTGTTGTGGTTATGTGTTTCTCTATTGTTTTTTAGTTTGGTGTTGGTTTTTATTAATCCGTTTTTCATCTTTCATTTTTTCATATATTTATGTTGACAAGTGCGCGCGACTTTAAAGTGGACGTTTCTAGAGACATTCTTTGCGTTGCGTATGGGCGTCATGAATCCAGTGAGGATTCGCATTCGACTAGTACCTGAAGTTATGGTGATTGACTGTTCCATTTAAATAGAAAGTGGCTTCGTCAGAAAATACCATATTAGTTGTAAAATATTTGTCAGTATTACAAATTTCCATCATTCTTTCGCGAAACTCCAGGTGTCGGTCAAAATAATTTTTGAAATAAGTATACTTTATACGCATGGAACTTTTCTCTTTTCAATATTTTTTTCTACAGAACGCCAACTCATACCATTGTTTAGTTTTCAAGGTTGTGGTAAAAGTTTGAGATGATTCTCCTAATTCAATAGCAACGTTTTCTCTGACACCTTCGTTAGTTGCGGTCTGCGGTCTTGCTGTTTTTAGTAAATTTTTAACTGTTTCAGCCATACTAAAACGTTTTAGTGGCAGCTGAATGTGTTATAAAAATTCTTTCGGGTGCAAATCATTAAAAAGGTGACACAATTCTTCATGAGTTCTAACACGATCACCAAACCCGACTATGATTAAAATTTCAATACACTCTCTTTCATTTAAATAACCCATTTTCATTCGTACAATTAGTAATTCGGTGGACGTGAATTAAATAAACTTAAGGGGTTGAATCGGAAGTACAGCAACAACAAAATCAACATCCCATCACATATTTCCTTACACTTATTTGCAAAGTTTCATCAAAACCATTCTCTTCGTTTTAAAGATATTTGCTTGGTTTCATTGTTCCATACTTTATCCCAACCTGTATATTTTTAGATGTTTAACCTAAGTTTTTGTATTAATCGCAGCCAATGGCGTAGCGCAAAATCTTAGGCATGATTTTGTCTGGCTTCTAATTCCACAAATATTTAGAAATTATTCGAATATCCTAAGATCCATCTAGCAGTAATTCAATATTCTTAAAGAATATTTCTAAAATAAGCTAGGAATATTGCTTTACTAGCTGGGTAATTACCTGAAAGCATATCGCGTGTGGGCACCCTTTTATCCGGCAAATATCCAGTCTAGTGGGCTGACTGTTGCATCTCGATACATACAATATTTTACTTTATATACATATAGATATATCGCAATCGATTTCGTATGAAACAATTTGGTTTGTGCGAAGTTCCTCGTATGTGTTAAACGATAAGTGCGCTTCATTGTAATTCTTTAGAATCCACCATAGCCGGGGTGACCATAAGCGAAGTTCGCTGTAAGTTAAGTTAAAGGTTTGGAGGGAGAGATTCAGCGTTTTGCGTTTTTAAGGCTGATCGCGAAAGAGGTGTTACAAGTTTTAATGGAACGATAAGTTGATAGCCAAAGACGCAGCAAACGCATGATGAGAAAATCGTCCCAGTATTTGGCTGGAAATATGTTGGCCCTCAATCAAATACAGTTTAGAACAGTAACAATATCTATTAACGGGCCATGGCTGGCTAAGGAAGTGTCTACGCAGAATATTAGTCTTTAAAAGATGATCCTACATGCAAATTAAGTAACGGTGAGGAGGAAACAGCTTTCCATATTATTTTTGAATATGCGGCATCAAATTACTCAAGTTTGATACTGCTGGAACTCATCGAAAGATCTGCCAAAACAAAGCTTAGTCCCTAAGCTCTGGTTATTACACAATTTACCGGAAGGAAATTTGAACACGCCGCATTCGTCATAGTCGAGATCTTAAGCATGGCCTTAAATGAAACAATAGAATGTGGAAAATCGATCGGTCGCAATGATGAATAAAAACCTGAAGTGCACCTATGTGGATCTCAGTACCACACGTCTAAATGCGGGCGATGTTGGATCAATACAAAGTTTCTGTCCATCAACAGCGCGTGGGATGTAGGAAATAGTGACTTCAACCAAGCTTGAAAAACAATACACTGAGTTAGGTACCAAGTTATTTATACTAATATGTTCCATTTACTAAGAAAAATATTAACTTATGCAAAATTTGGTCAAAAATGTATCTGTATAATTCCTATTACAAGTTACTTATAAAAACTGAAAATGTTTTCCTATTTGCCGCAAATATAGAGAGAGAGACATACTTGACATATCCAACCACACTTTGATTTGACTGGCATCCAGCGGAGCGTCATTGATACTATTTCCTTTATCCAGGCGTTCCTGGAAGGATTCTGAAAAGTTTTGAGTGAAATACATGACTCCCACTACTTTTCCATGTTGGGCATCAGTAAGGGCCGTTTCTAAGTCATCGTAGTGCACCTGTGAAATCACACACACATGCTAAATAACCTACCTAAAATTCTATCCACAGCTACATACCTGGTTAATCATGGGGTCTCTGACATCCTCTAAGAATCTACAACTTAACTGGGTGAAATTACAATCTACGAACCCATAAGGAATAGCCGTGTTCTGTCTGACGTAATTATCGCAAGAGTTCATTGAATTTTCATAATTCACAACTGCTAGGTTTATATTACGAATATCTCCACCGATTGCTGTTAGAAAACATAACATTTCCAGTATAGGAAAGATCAAATTAAAAACCAAGCTACTAAAATAGTGGAAAGTAATGGATTAGAGTTTAATTTAAATTAAAGAAAGGGACACACCGAACTTACGGCGTGTTTCCGAAATATTGCAACCAATTTTTCCCCATCAAAGCCTTTAGGTGGTTTTTATTTACGCTGAACGTTCCCACAGTATTGTTACGCTTTGGAGGTGGTCCCTTTGTTAGGATCTGCGAAGTTTGTAGTCATTCTTGCTAATTTAGATTTGCGCATATTGAAACACTTACATCTAACGATCCGTGTCCCATGTCAGACATGGCAATACTGGATGCGGATTCGCAATTTTGAAGAACACCATTCAGTTGCTCGTCTGCTAATTCCAGCTCTCTCAATTGGCCACCTTCTTGTTGTTTACACAGTATGAGAAATACGTCCTCCAAAGTGTCGCATCCGAATGTTGTTAAAAGACGGTCAGGAGAATCTTCAGCCAGTAAGCGCCCTTCCCGCATCAAACCTACCTAAAATAAAAAGTAATAAATAATGTAAATAATCCGCATCAACTTTCACAGCTTGGCTTTAATAAATCTGAACCTATTCACTGCGTCCAATATAAAATGTAATGCTTTTTTATTTTTTTTGCAATTAGTGCCGTAACCATACCATTTATTCCACTAGTGCCGTAATAGGGTCTATTACAGCACTAGTTGCGTAATAGAAATGGAACATTTAAGCAGATTTATTTTAAGTTAGTCACATTGCAACAGAAATGGAGATGTCAATATGATATTTTGTAAGCAAGTTTGAGGTTATTATATTAAAATTCATTGTAAGATTAGATATTTTTAATTAATCTTTGAAATAGTACAACTATTATAAACATTTATATTAACGTTTGAATTATCTTTCGAAGTGATAGTGATACCGTGTGCAGTAGAAACATTCTGTTGAAAATTATCGTTCTCTGCGATAGTGATATTGCTTCTATTGGAGTACTCAAACTGTGAACCATTCCCAGAAGTACCAGGTAGATTCACATTATTTTCCTGTGCAAACATATTTCCAACATCAATTTTATTTTTCATAGAAGAGGCAACGTAACCTTCAGCAACAGCCGTGCTTTTCCAGCCACCTAATCGTTTTATAGTTAAAATATCACCTCCAGTATTTGCTATATGTGTAGCACTGGATCTTCTAAAACAATGTCCTGTATAAAGATGAGGATCTGGTAAATGAAGAAAACTTGGCAATTTGTTTAGGAACATTTCCCATGGTGTTAATACCGATAGGGCTATTAATTAAGCAGCCATGACGATAAGTTAGAAAAAAAACGTTTGTGAGTAACTGTTTTAGGCCGCAGATTATTATATTTTTTTATAAGTTCGATGCAGTTTACATCAGTCACTGCGAACATTCTGGGTACATTGTTTTTTGTTTTAGTATGTTGACTATAATGGAATCGGAATTGCATTGAAGATCTTCCACACATATATTAATTAATCTTCTCGCCTACAAGCTCCATTATATCCTATTATCAAAATAACCTAGAATATAAAGAATTTACAAAAAAGTAACGAAATAAAATCAACACTAACCTTTATAGCTAAGTATATTTTATCATCGGCTTGTTTCAAAAATCTATGAATATCTTCTTCTTCTAAAATTTTAGATTTTTTTGTTTGATAACCTTTAGATAGCCGTTTTAATAATGCTTGAAGTTTCATATATTTTGATATATCCACATTTCTATGTACATTTAAACACGATCTTAACATCGAATAAATCGACCATAATGATGACGATTTATAATCTTTACGTAGCATTTCAAAATAAGCAAGTAAGACGTTCTCAGAAATATGAAGAATTTCCTTTTCTTTGCACCATTTTTCAAAATTTTTGTATCGCTTTTGATACATAGTGTACGATTTCTCCGGAAGTAAATTATTAATGTTTTTTTCAGCAATTTGCCGTATTTCAGGCGGAGTGCATGAAAAAGTTGTAGAACTCATATTAAATATTATAATATAATTACTTTAGTAATATAATATATGACAAATTTCAAAAATGTGTCAATTTTAAATTAACTTGTCAATTTAAATCTTGTGCCAAACCAAGATGACAACTGGTGACAACCGCCACAAAATTTTCCTAGATTATCAAATTTTTCTCGTTTTGCTTTTACAAAAAGAGAAATTTTAAAACTAATTGCAAAAAATAGCATAAAAGACACGTTTCATTTGACACTAAAGCACTCATTCAGTTAAGAAACTCTGAATTCGTACTTTGAAACGTCAAAATGAAACGCTTCTTTTAATATACTATAATAGCACACGTAGGAAAACATTTACACCGGCCGCTGTATAATATTGTACAGTGACGGCAACACATGAGATTTTTGTTTAATATTAAACTATGGTAAGTTCTTTTTGTAGAAATAGGTTCAGCATGTGAGCCGCAAATCTAAATCTCAACTTCGGATAAGTTACTCTTTAGGGGAGATTGGTGATCGTGAGACTAATGAAAATGAAGTTTACCTCATGGAAAAAAGGTATTGAAGGCGGTCGTCACGTTAGATGTTAGTCTAAGAAAATATCTAGACGTCTGACAACGGTGTGAACTTGGCAAGCAACTTGATTTAAAAAAATGTAATATTGTACTTGGTTAATGCCCATTTGTACCACCTTCGGTTTCGTTTGTACCTCAAAAGTTAAAAAAATAGAAAGGGCTAAGAAAAATTTCAACAGCAACCTGGGGGTTGGGAGTACCTACCAGGTGCGTCCCCGAGGTGGTGGATAGGGGAAAGGCCATCTTGTCAGGGTTCGCTCAAGACGAGATGGTTAGTGGCGGCTATAAGTTCGTCCTCTCTGCTTAAAACCGGAACAGGATGAATGAAGAACGTGGCCGTGAACCATTCCCCCCTCGCCCGAGCTGTCGTGTCGTGGCTAAGGGCTTGCACAGGGTTCTTCAACGATGCCAGTTGTTGTTTTCGGCTACCGAAAGCCCAACTGCTAAATCAGGTCCCGAAAGGGATGGGGATCTTAGCTTAACTGCACGGACCGAGAGGAGACAACCTCAATAAAAACCTAAATCCTAAGGTGGCGGACTAGGCCGATGAGATGCGTGACTGGATAGAAGACCAGTCTACAGTCCAACCTTGGGGCACTTGACGCAACCCATTGTATTTAGCCTTACCTCTGCATGCTGGGCTCTGTGGAGGTGGACCTTTTCTTCCCTAGCTACTCGTGGGATCAACCATGGAGGAAGGACGTTTATTAGCGGGAAGACACCGCTAATAAACAGGGATTGGAGTAGGACCTCCATAAGAAGCCTTCCACTTCCAAAGTGAGAGTACCTCCCGAGGAAGGAACAAAGGGAGGAGCAAAACTACTGGAGCACATTGGGGAACAGGATGGCATCCATCCCCTCTCAAATTGCGCCTTGGGAGCACGTGAAATCGAAGAGGAAGACTTACCTAACCTAGGGTCTTCTGATATCCTACACTTTCTGAAAGGAATAGGTTTGGAAGGCCAGCTGTAAAACAGCAAGAACAGGGGACACAATAGATCTTTTAGGTCGCAGTGTAATATCATCCTTCCAATATACACACATATATACATACTCGATATTCAAAAGCGGACAACGCTGTTCGAAAGAGCATCGTTTA
The DNA here is from genome assembly GCA_004143645.1 of Protaetia brevitarsis. Taxonomy (NCBI): domain Eukaryota; kingdom Metazoa; phylum Arthropoda; class Insecta; order Coleoptera; family Scarabaeidae; genus Protaetia; species Protaetia brevitarsis. Next base: position 114,651 of record RXPK01000821.1, read on the forward strand.
CACCAGTTTGTACCTTCTTTTAAATCGTTTGTACTTCAACCAAACCGGAAGTAGAAATACTTGAAAATAAATAAGTCGCAGAGAGATATATGTTTCGCTAATGCTTGAGATATCGCACAACGGGCAATGCCATATCTGTCTTCATAATCTCCCTAGCAGAGGTCCATAATAATTAGATAATAAGAAAAGTATAATTGCTGTTAAATAGGGTGTTAGTAAATTGCCTCCACAGGTAATATGTGAAAGGTTCGGATTTAATTGGTCTCATAAATACGTAAACTACCTCCCAACTCTTTGTAATCGCAAGCTCCAACCATTATTGTTTTATTATTTATTAATCGGGACCCAATTTACACATGTATATCAGGTAGCTAAAAATTGTGGGAGGCAATTTAACGATTATTAATAGTTGCTCTTTATGTCGGCAGACAATTTACCTGTACCCCGTTAAATGCATACATATACAACCGGTATCTATAATCTATAGAATAAGAGTTGGTTTAAAAACAATATACATACATCTAAGAATATACCTAAAACTCTCACAAATTAAAAATTAAATTCCCAGTTAGAGTCCAACAAATATCTTGTGACAGTAGTGAATCATGGTGCGCACATTATACTGGAGTGGGGAGCGTACATGATGGGCGGTTTACAGTATATATGCTTCAGGTCCGCACTTTTTGCCACTGCGTAAGTGTCACGAGGCATTTGTCGAGCTGTAATTAATAAATAATGGTTACATTGCTAGATTATCTGACCCAATTTGGAAAAATGCAGAATGTTACCAAATATTTGTATTTATATGTTTCCCAAAATAGGGGTAGGAACTTTGGTCGATTAAGACCAAAATGTAACATAAATATTTAAAAGATCTACTTCCGGCTTCGCTGAAGTACAAACGATATGAAAAAAGGTGCAAACAGTTACAAACGATGTTCTATCGAATAACGTTAGCCACTTTGCGGTATCTAAAAAATTAGCAAAATTTCTCTGTCCGACATATTTTCAAACGTCTCTACTCTGGTTTCCTTTGAGGTACAAACGATTTAAAAAGAAGTACAAACGGGTACAAACGTGCTCTTTCGAATGGCGTTAGCCGTTTTGAGATATCTCAAAAATAGTAAAATTTCTTTCTTCGACATACTTTCAATTGTCTCTGTTTCCGGTTTGGTTGAAGTACAAACGATTTAGAAGGAGGTAGAAGCCATGCTTTTTCGAATGACGTTGTTCGTTTTTGAATATCTTGTACTTGCTTGCTGATTTTTTTTAACCCTTTGAGGTACAAACGAAACGGAAGGTGGTACTAACGAAGTAGAAACGGACTGTATTACGTTTTTTTTTAATCAAGTTGCCAAGTTCACACCGGTACAGCTGACTCGAGTACGAGGAGGTGGATGAGCTGACGCCTGAACTAACGGAGCTTGAGCAGCGGTGAAAATCTACTAAATGAAATCTCGGAGGGTCGGAATTTGCAGATTCCGATGAATTAACTTGTTCTTAACGAACCAGGGTGTTTTCATGATTAGCCGTAGCGTCCTGTTCTGAAGTGCCTCGAGGAACTTCTGGGAGTCTGGTGGAAGTCATCGAGGCCCACGCAAAAGCGCCGTAAACTAGGACAGGCCTTAAAATGGACTTATATAGAGTAGCAACTTGTTTGCTGAATGGAGGGGACTCCTTCGCTCTAGTTTAAATTAGATTACGGTTGGAGTGGCCTACGGACCTGTTTCACCGTGACCTTTTCAGATCTATTGTGATCCCCTTGGCAGAGCCGGCAAGTAGTATCATCCACCAAGCCTATGTTGCACATGTGCCTTATTTAGTCTACCAGTCAGCAGATCCACTACATTTTGATAGTCTTCGTATCTTTACTCAGTAGATCTTTAGTAAATCCAGGCTTCTGTTCCTTTCGAAACTCTTTTGCCTATCTTTTTCCGGTGACTTACCACCATTTTAAGGACTGAACATGTATCCACTAATCGATAGATTTTTGATAATGCCAAAAAAGGAGCCAGCTCAACGAATGATCTTGAGAACTTTGCCTGGCCAGTTCATCCAGCGCTTTATTTGCCCTCACGCCCGAGTGGTTAGGAACCCAAGCCAACATTGATTCTCTGTGGGTGCCCACCTCATATAGAGCGCTTACGCAATCCCAAATCAGCTTAGAGTCCACATTTACGGAACTGATAGGAATTTTTATCTACGAAATATTGTATTTATAGATATGTATTTAAAGGTCTAAAGGGACATTGAAAATAAAAAAAAAAAACAGGTACACTTATTAATTTTATAGGAGATGTTTTTTGTTTAATTTTAATTTAAACTTTCTTGAGATTGAGAACCGCTGTAATGCCCTAGAATAGAGAATATAAAAAAGAAACTGACAAAAATTTTTGATTTGCAAGGTATAACCTCCATTCCACCGAGTTAGTCAGAAAGAGAAGGAATCAAAAAATTCTCAACAAAAAAAGCAAAAAATTGAAAAAAAGGTCGTGTAGAAATTAAAAGAAAATAAGAATGGAAACAAGATGGATAACGAAAAACAACGCAACGACAAGCAAGATTAATGTTCATTTGTTGCTGGGACGGTTGCTAGGATTGTTGCTAGGACAGTAGGAAGCAAAACACCTCACTTTTCCTACCTGCCTTTGTCAACAAGTGCAATTTCAATTGTCTCATTTTATGGTTTTTTGTGTGGATTTTATTTATCTCTCGAAAAAAGTTGAGATAGCATATGTGATTTGTGCTCTGGAGTTTTTGAAGATTTTTAAAAGTTTAAAATCGTTTTCCTTAAACAGTAAGTAAATGTCTCATTTTTTAATATTTAAAAATAATAATATATAAGAACAACGTTTCACGTATTTAAATTAATAGCAATTTCGAATATACCACATTATGAGAGAACATTAATGCAACATGTTAATGTTGTAAAATAACATTAAAATTTGAACCTTAAATATTTTGTTTTACTTCTTACAAATGTTTAAAATAATTAAATACAAATATTTATTACAAAATTCTAACATTATGCCTTAAGATTGTGTAAAATATGTATTATTCTAGCCTAACTTCTAACCCTATTTTCTTGGGGAATCCCCATTAATGTCATACATGAAAAAAAAATTACCGGTAATTTACCGGTAAACTGGTATTTTCTTTTTCATTTACCGAATTCCCGGTAAATGAAAATATCGGTAAATTTACAATCACTAGTCCAGGCCAACCAAAAGCTAAAATTCGTGTTCCAATCCTTTTTTTTTATTTAATATCTTATTGCGACATGTTTCGGTAATTAACCATCATCGGGCAACTATAAAATGAAAAATGTTTTTGTCAGCAATTATAAATTGATTTGACATTTAAAATTTTTTTGTACAATCTCATAATTTTGACAATTGAAGGTATTTATATATTTATATATATTATAAATTATGTGAACAAATTCAAAAAAGACATAGAAAACTGGATAACCTGAGAAAACAAAAAACCAAAAAACAAAACAGGAAGAGGATAAGTACAAAATACCGACATATCATGAATTCCACCCAAATACAACAAACTTATCAGATACCGAATTCACCAAGGATGAAATGGACGGACTACAAGTCGGAACAAAATACGCAATCAACACACATATGACGAACCTGAGTATGGTGGCTATTGAAATGGAATGCGCCATTAGGAACCACAGGGAAGAAGAACAGCTAAGAGGAGACTGCATACATTTTCTGAAAAAACAGGAGAAGATTATGAAGGGTAAGTATGCTTCGAGTAACATCAAACATAAAACTAACCATAGTACAGACATAGCAAAATTAATATTCCATTAAAAAAAAAGTAAAACAGAACAATTTAATAATAACTAATGCAGATAAAAACGCTGGTTTAGTCATAATGGAAAAACAAAATTACATTGAAAAAACGTTGATAACAATAATTTTATAAAACTTCAAAAAAATCCACTCAATTTATTATGGAAAAAACTAAAAATTGTATAAAATTAACCAAAACCACACTACAATCAATAACTCCACCAAGTTTATCAAAGTACATACACATGAATCCAAAATTACCACAATTAAAAGCATTACCTAAGTTACATAAAGATAATATTCCAATCAGACCATTGATTAACTTCATAAATACACCAACATATAATTTAAGTAAAATCATGTTACATTTTATAACTTCCCTAAACTATAAACTAAAATATAGCATACAAAACACATTACAATTAATAAATGAATTAAAAAATCACCACACAAATTGCATAATGATGTCATTTGATATAAAAAAAATTATACAATAACGTCCCAATAGATTATTCGTTAAACAACACAATAAATATGATCAAAAATGACATAAACACCACATACTTAAATAATAACGATATACATAACATATCCCTTATTTTAAACTTAATTTTAAATCAAAATTACTGCGAATTTAACAATAACTAGAAGAAAATATCAGATGGTTTACCGATGGGCAGTTCCATATCTGGTTTAATATCAAACATTTATCTAGACAATATTGAACAAAATCATATAATGAACATTAAAAATCCATATTCACAAAACATAAAATTATGTTTAAGATATGTTGATGATATATTTTGCTTATGGAGTGGAAACATTGATGACATTAACAGTTTCTTATCATATTTAAACAACATACATAGTAAATTACAATTCACTTTAGAAATTGAAAATAATAACAGTCTAAATTTCTTAGATATACAAATTACTAGGAAAGATACATTTGAATACAGCACATACAGAAAACCAACCACAACTAGTAATATCACACCATACAATTCCCATCATCCAATGTCACAAAAGATTTCAGCATTTCATTATTACATAAATAGACTAAACAATATCCCCTTAAAAACCGAAGAGTATGATAAGGAACTAAACACAATAAAACAAATTGTCCACACAAAAGGATATCCCTCACATATTATACGAACATTATTAAGAAAATATGAAATAAAAAAAGATCCGTTAAACCTAAATATGATTAATAAAGACAACATAATATTCAAACCATTCACTTACAATAGTTTATCATACAAAATTTTAAATTTTCTTAAGCCATTTCATATATTACCTATTTTCAAACCTGAATTAAAATTAAATCATATAATACAAAGTAACAATATAGATATTTTAAACAAAAACCGTGTTTATAGTATTAAATGTGATAATTGTAACTCATTATAAATCGGGGAAACTGGTAGAAAATTGGGTATACGCGTCAACGAACATAGAAAGCAAATAAAATCTATATTTTTTCAACATTTAATAAATACAGGACACACAAGCATAAACAATACAAATGTTAAGTTATTACATAGATGTGACAAAAGCCATAAATTGAGGTTGCTAGAGGCATACGAAATAGAAAGACATAGAAGGAACGATAATATATAATAATATTAAATGAGCAACTAGACTATAACATAAAACCACTTTTTACATTTTTAAATAATATAATGTAAAACACATTAAAACGTATTTGATAAAATCATCATATTCAGTCACCCAAGTTTTTTCCTAATTAAAATTGTAAATATTTAATTACATTTTCTATATCATAAACTTCATATTTTAATTATATATTTTCAAGGCTCAATATTTAAAACAAACGTAGGCAGGCATCCAATACATACATTCACAAATATTTACTAAAATCAATTTTTACACATACACGTGTTAAAACCGCACAAAACAAATTGTTGTTTAAAATATACGCAAATCTGTTCTTCAGTGCGTCCTTGACTGCTTTTCCGGCTGTTTTATGTTTCTTCGATTGCATGCGGCAAATGGGATATTTTTACATATATACATTTTAATTAGTTTTAACTGTTTTTAAAGAATTTTTAAAGAATTTTCTCATTGTATCCAAAATTTTCGACGCATCATTTTAGAAGAAAACGAATACTAACGTTTTAGTAATTATTTATTCATAAAAATATTATTTATATTTATCATGTTAAATCTAAGAGTAATATCTAAAAAAAAATTAAGATTCGAATTTCAATTATAATTTCAATTTATATATATAAAATACTTTCAATTGTCAAATCAATTTATAATTGCTGACAAAAACATTTTTCATCTTATAGTTGCCCGATGATGGTTAATTACCGAAACATGTCCCAATAAGATATTAAATATAAAAAAAAGGATTGGAACACGAATTTTAGTTTTTGATTTAATTTAATTTCAATATTATTTGAAAAGGACTACCAACCGGAACTTCGTTAAGGAATAAACTAAACTGTATGGGTAATACGGTCTTTAAAATAAAACTACTTAACCACCTCAATATTTCGTCATATATTTTATGACTTCATCAGCAGGGCACCTACAATATTACAAAGAATATGAACCAATAGTAATGAAAGATGTAAAAATAATACTTACAAATTCAAATATAATAATCAAATTATACGTATTTTAAATTTAGAATTTTTTAAAAAGTCAAAAAACAATTTTTGTAAATAAGGTAATGTTACTAGATATTATGTAAAATGTTGCAATAAATATGGTTAAGTTGATTTATGTCTGTTTTGAAATTAATTGAATTTTAATTACTGTTAATATGGAACCATTTCTAGAAATAACCGCTTTTTGTAATTATTTTCAACATCAAGAATTTTAGTATTATCATAATTAAAATTGTGGTTTAAATTTTGAAAATGTAAAGATAAGGCACATGAACGTTTACCTATACGACTATCACTTTTATGTTGGGTTATTCTTTAGCATTTGAGAAGTTTGACCAATATAACAACCTTGACAATTACGACAAGGAATATTATATACCAAATCACTTTGGTCCAAAATTGGTATCTTGTCTTTAGTTTTTGTAAAGATTGTTCTCATGGTTGTTACATTATACTTCGCAATTTTGATATTTTTAAAACCTTTAAAATGTTTAATTACTTTATTGGTTAAACCTTCTACGAAAGGTAATTTGTAATATTTAAAAGTGGAATACTATTAGTATTTATATGTTCATGTAATTAATTAATTTTTTCTCCAAATTCCTTAGATAGAAGAATGGCGTCGTTAACACCGGTTTGGTTATTACTAGCATTGTTTATATACATACTAGTTAGTCAATCTTATGGACAAAATAGTTAACGGATTTTTGAACATTTTGGACAAAAGCGGTAGATGGCAGCACGCCGTTGATGTCCGTCTCGATTTAAATATAAACTTTATAGTTAGACTACTATACAAGATGGCTCTCTTACGTGTCGGTAAAAAATTATTTAATTGCAATAGTTACCTCGTAAGTTGTAGGCAGATTGTAGGTGCGGCCCGGGGAAAGGATAAGCGATGACGCTGTGATGACGCGCCACGCGATAATTCTAATATATAATCGTTATTTTTTTACCATTTTACTTTACTTTTTTTTAGTTTCTAATTTAATGTTATGCTCTATATATGTGTGTAGTTCTAAGTTTCGTGTTATATTTATATAATATTTTTTATTTGATTTACTTATGTTTACTATTGCATAATAGTAGAAATTCGTTTTTCATTACAAAAATAAACGTGTAGTTTGGGAATACAAATCGTCATTTATATTTACATATATGCACCACGTTACTTATTAGCTTCGTTTGTTTCTCTAATCTAAGCAGATCCATGGAATTTTACGCGTTTGTTTGTATTTTAGAGCATGATTTGTGCGTGTTTGTTTGTTTAGAGCACAAAGAGGTTCCTCTTTCTGCTCGCGATCCGACGTCCGAGCAATTACGAGCAATTTGTGCAACATAATCTAATCGCGCTAACACCGTGTTGTAAACTGTCGTTTGTAAATGTAATCCGATCCTGCATCAAATATGCACGATATGGATAATATAATGATACCAATGTGATTGATGTAAAGAACGATCATTATATTTTAAAAACTTCACTTGGTAGGTACATAAATACTAGTATATGATGTATTTTTATTGTAGTCTAGATTCATTAGTTTGAAAAATTACTTTTACTTTTCCTATTCATAATAGCTGTGACAATAAGTAAATAATAAAATTAAGGTTATATTGCAATCGAGCGCGTTTGTTTGTACCATCTTTAAATCCAACTCTGAGACGCTCTCAAGTTACGCTGACGACGTCAGTAGATACTGCTCCTAGCACACAAACAAACAAAGCTATTAAAAACAGCATACATGCTGACGCGTTCGCGCTCTTTCTCTTGATTGGCTGAAAAGTTACGATGTAACCTTGTATATACGGATGTTGCCCCCAAAGGTTACCTCGTGACTTTTCAGCCGCTCAAGAGAAAGAGCGCGAATGTGTCATCATGTATGGTGTTTTTAATAAGTAAAGTGGTGCATATATGTAAAAATAAATGGCGATTTGTACCCCCAAACTACATATTTTTATCATTATATAAAAAAACGAATTTCTATTATTATGTAATAGTAAATATAAGTAAATCAAGTAAAAAATGTTTTGTAAATATAAGAAAAACTATATAAATTTCCCGCCTTTACACCAGTTGAAGTTAGCGACAGTACCGCTATACACGGGAGAAGCGAAGATAGCAATAGGAGAGAGGAGGAGAAGAGGGTTTTCGTATATACATTCGAACGAAAAATCCGCGTTTTATTAAAATTTTAAATATAAAAAGGCCATCGAACTACAGATTATATATTATCAAACTAAATACTTAGTCTTCTTAATAAAACAAACATTTTCTCATTATTATATAATCATAAATATAAGTAAATTAAGTTAACAAAACAACTTATTAATTTAAAAACTAAGAAAATAAAAATTGAGAAGTAGATATGTTTTTTTCTTCTCGGCAAATTTTCGTTGTTTTAGATTTAACTTTTCTCTTTTGAGTGATTTTTGTTTTAAGTTTAAATATTTTATTCTTAAAAGAAAAAACCTCAATTTAGAAAATTGTTCAATTAATGTTTTGTCAACAAGAATGTGCCTTGCAATATACTTTCAATTTCTTTATATTTATAACAGAATACCTCAGAATTCTAATCTTCTAATGTAAACAAACACGAGAATTATCGCGAGGTGCGTCATCACAGCGTCACATGCATCCACACTCCCTTTTCCCCAGGTTACACAATTCGCCAATGTCAGTAAATCACCGATACGGATTCCGTCGTTTCCGCAGATGGATAAAACACAGAAATCTGTCTCCCACTCTGACCGAGATACCTGTTATATTTATCACGTTTTCAAATCAATTTACATTCACCGATAGAGTGCACCACTTCCCTGAGCAATACTTTATTTTTCCGAAAATGCATTACGTTGACTAACTAGATATATTTAAACAATGTTACTAGTTAATAATTAGAGTAATACAGGTATAGGTGGTGGTTAGATTTGATGTTGATAGATCTCATTCTATCTCATGTGGGAATACACAATGTTGGAATTGTCAATTTTTGGGTAGGATTTGCCATCACCCAGCCAACAGCATTTTAGTTAAAAAATGTTTTGAATGGTCTGAACCCTATCTAATCCAATGATCGTGTACAAATGCCGTATAAACGTCGATGGCTCAATGAAAACATGGACTCGTGGTTATCGAGAATTAATAAACTTTTATTTTGTAAGTTACAGTAAGCGTATTTCACTAAATGTTCTAAAATATGTATGCAATTCGCCAATCTGACTTGTACACGAGTCGTCGAGCACCTGCTAGTGTTAGATCTTTTTTGCATTAAATTATACGGTACTTACATATACTACATATACTTTTGCATGCTGAAATCAATTATGTTCGCTTATCCACCTAAAATATGCGTGCCTAGATATGTAGTACAAGAGAACATGCCTTGCCGTTATTTCAATTGTCGGCTAGAGCTCGGAACTGATCAAGCAGCATGTAATGGTTAATGTTTGAACATGTCTTGACGTGTTAAGACATGCATTTTCCATTTCTAGATAGCATCTCTTGTTATTTCAGTTATCGGCTAGAGCTCGGCGAATGAACATATACGCTGACATTGTTAACGTTTTAAAGAGTGTTGCGTTGTGGTGCATTCGAGCTATTATAGTGAAACCGCAAACACTTGGTCACTTGATTGCTGTGTTACGCGTGTCAGACTTTTTACAGCGTGGGCAAAAGATAAACGACATATGCCCTTTGCTATTCCTATGATTTGGAAGGAACCTTCAGATCATATTACCGATTGCTATTTTTGTCTTACAAATATAAGTGGTATGACTTCTAAATCCAAACATACTGTAAACTATCCTAATGTTCCATCTGTACTGAGACCAGTACCTTACAGTCCGAAACTACCTGTGCCTAAACCTCCACAAATCGTACTAAGCGACGATGAAAGGGCTGATGACGAAATAAACAAAGAAAGTTTTGCAGGCGACGATATGGATTTGGATCCAACATTTCAACCAGATTCGTATTGTGTGCCGCATCTTCTAAGTCAAGAAAACCTCAACGATCTCGTCCGCGATTGTCTAAAAAGCAAGCCGAACTACGTTCCAGATTAAAAGACTGGAATCTTCTTCAGAATGGACCAAAATTTGTTCTTTTTCGTAATCGCCATGCAGAATTTGAGAATTTTTTCTCTATGGAAGAAGGACTTGTATCTTGTAATGACGTCCGTTCTGTTATGAAGACGCTTGGGCATGAATATAATACAGATCAATGGCGTTTGTTCATTAACCCTTCCAAATTAAGCTTGAAAGCGGTACTACTCCACAATGGAAACAAATTTTCCTCTGTTCCTTTGGCTCATGCAGACGATTTGAAAAAATCTTATGACAACATGAAGCTTCTTTTGGAAAAAAATAAGTATAACGACTTTAAGTGGAATATTGTGACGATTTGAAAGTTGTTTCACTTTTGCTCGGCATGTAACTCGGTTACACAAAGTATTGTTGTTTCCTCTGTGAATGGGACAGTCGGGATAGGAAAAATCATTAAAAAAAGAAAGAGTGGCCAGAAGGAACTTCACTGACACCAGAAAATAAAAATATCATTGATATTCCACTTGTTGATCCTCAAAAAATTAATTTGTCCCCT